>JAVTVY010034510.1:0-14069 GCA_036873755.1 Hanleya hanleyi
TTCGCGTCGGAGTCCTAATGCCTGCCCTACTTCGTAGATCCTGTGACGTTACTCACACTGCCATGTTATATTCTGCACATTAAAATATGTCATCGAAAACATTGTACCTTACATATATGAATTATTATAAAGTCTTTGATAGTTGTATATATATACATTGGACAGTTTCCTGCAACACAAGTCAACATTTCCCCGGTAACATCGGTGTTCCCCATTGGATTCCCCGATATGAAAATGCGGTAACAGTATCGTCTAGGTTCCAACAATTCCCATCGCAGCTATATTAATCTTTCGTTCTATTGTGTCTGTAATGTTTTTAACCCACTCAACTTTATTCATTCCATATCTGAATATCGACTCGGGCGTTTCTTGGGAAATTACAGTAAATGCTCGACATTTAGATTCAAATAGCTATGCTGAGAATAGGAATACAACATAATAAACTGAAGGTCTGTCACTAACGTTGCTGAGGTTGATACCAAATACGCCAGAACTGATGACTCTAGATCGCAAACCACTAAATAATCGCCTTACTTAATATGTAGTAAATTGGCAGAGCACAACTTGAGAAAACTATATTCCCTAATATTTGCTGCCACAAATGGCCCGCCACACCAGGTAGCCTGGCCTTTCCGCTCAAACATATGGAAAATTCAGCATACATTTCCCACCATTTTTTCCCCGAGATAAGACCTCCAGAACCAGGGTCATCCAGCCCGAAACGATTATGACAAATTTCGGAGGTGGCCAATCAAACTGGCCCAGACTTTTTCCCGATTAATATATGAAAAGGTGGTTCTGATATATTTGAGAGTCAAATATTACAGAAATATTTTAAAATATGTCACAGAACTTTTCTGGCCCAATCAGGTATAATGGCCAATCAATGCTCGCCGGAATTCCAGTCCTGATAATAAGCTCACACCCGGAAACGTCAATGGAGGTTTGTGACCTCTAGATTCCGCATTCTCGATGAATATGTTCAGCTACAGCCATGACAGTGGTGGAGCTACCACATTAAGGAGATTTCCGACAAATCCAATTTTACCTCTACTGCGCATGTTTCTGCGCATCTACCAAAATAGCGATATTTAAAGAAAATCTTATGTAAAAGGAAATCGTAGTCTTTGAAGAGGAAGGATTCAAACAGTTGTAGAAGGATTTTCGAATTTGATAATCCGTTTTCCAAATTTTTAGGAAATATGACCTCAAGAAAGTAACGCTGGCAAACTGAAGTAGCGAAATCAGCGTAATTTGGCCTGATGGCCTTGGTTTTTCATGTTGACATACTACTGTCTTGAAGAGAAGCCTGCATGGCGACCTCCCATTTTTATTGTCGGCTTTACCAAGGGTAAACCCTACATTAGTATCACTCTTCAGTTTTTCTTTTTTCTTCTGCACATGTGTAGTTTTGATCTCCTGCCCGGAGACTGTTCTCATTTGATGCCCTTACAGCATTCATAAAAAATACCGTACTTCTGTCTGACAGTCATACACACATGTGCAATGCACGGTAGCTTGTGCATTGAACGTGATAATTGGTACATTATCGCAGTAAATTTTATCTTTACAATTTCCTTTAAAATTTGCCTTTCCAATCTATTTTATCCGGTATCATTTGTTACGGCGGGAAGGGTGCACCGTAGTCATTCTCCAGGCGTAACCACGTAGCGAGTTTTTGTGGATACAAATTATGTATGCGTATCCACATTTTAAAATCACCGAAAACAAGAAATTTCCAAATTGTGGATACACATGATTTTTTGGTGATGTATCCACATTTTACTTCCACCTTACTTGATCAATTATCAGCATGAGAACTGAATAAAATTGCGACAAAACTCTGGCAGAAATTTTGGCGAAAGTTTTTGGGACAGATTTCGTTATTTTTTTCAAGTGTCTGACGTGTCTTCTCCGTCGATCTTCTTCAACAAAACGAAATAGGAACGACTGACACTTTTGCACAAAACTCTTTTACATATCTGATTATGGTTACAAAGAATAAAAACCTGGGGTGTTTTCCTTTTGCTGGTATGGATGAGAAAGAGATGCGATATTTCGATCCCGTCAACGCTGAACTTTCATCCCAAGTCTGAATTTCCCAGAGTACAAGTAATCGTGAATTTGATTGGCTGAACAGTACATATTGGCTCCGCCCACACGTTATTCAACCAATCAGTAAACTTTTTACACGACATACGAATTCAATGAAACTAAATAAGATCGGCTCGTTTTCTAGATTTATAGTTTTTCTTTCCAATCCATATGAATTTAAAGGCATTTCTGTAAAACCGTGATTATTTAGCATTTAAAATAACACTATGAGTATGACAGTATCTTGTTTTATAGTCAAGAGTTGTTAGAAAAATGATCGTGGAGTAGGAGAATAGCGAATTTTCTGAACTTGTCGGAGATTGCGACGTCTGAAGATTTTCTTGTCTGGATGTACTTTTAGTAGATTCATTTTCTCACAGATTAAATAAGTATGGAAATTATATCAATGTGGATACAATGTGGATACATCTCTTATATAGGATGCGTATCCACATTTTACAAAAGTCGAAGTTTTATGCTCTAGATAAAAATGTGCATACACATCCTATATAGAGATGTATCCACAAAAACCTTCTATATTGCGGTCACGCCATTCTTCATGGTCCATCGACAACCGACCCGTGGAATTTTTGTTGTAAGATCACAAAGGTGGTGTTAGCTTTAGATATAGGGAATCGTCTTCAATGCATTTTTGATACACACAGCTTATTTAGACTGAATATTTCAGAATTATTTGTTGCTCAAATTGGTTTTGGATAAAGGTGTCCTATTTTTGTAACAAAAAGAAAATCTGCACCGAAAAGTGCATAAAAATACGAAAATAAGCCAATGAACCTATGGTGCGCCATAAATCCGTTTTCGTGCATCTGCAGTCCTTCATTATTTCGTGTCTTGTAATTCAGCATGTATAGGCTGTACAAAATGGTCCATTTCATATCATTTTGATAAAAGTGAAAGTTTGGCCCTACAAACCGAACAGCTTGAGGAAGATTCCTTATGTAAAGCGAACACCACCTTTCCTCCCTTAAATGATCACAAATATGGGACTAATAAACCTCTCTGATGCAAGTAAACCCGACATCAGTACTTTAAGTACTTTGATTAGATTTTACGATTCTGAAGTGTTCCAGAAAACTGTTTGAGGCATTTTAGAGAAAAGAATATTTTTACTTCTTTCAAAATATGAGCTTTTCCTATGAAAACTAGAGGCATTTTTCATAGCATTCCTATCTAATCCCATATATTATAGTGGGGGTTAAACCATTATTGTAGACCCGATAAAATCGTAGATTATGCAAAAGTAAGCCTGGTGACTCCATCATTTTAACCTTTATTTTAAATGTTGAAGGTTACCGCTACATCTTGATGAAACATGAGACAAATGACATTTTATTCGCAAATTGGCTGGAACCTCATTAATACCACAACTCGGAATATATCGATCTGAACACAATGAACCGACAATGTGTCATAGTTCATTCATTCATATGTAATAGGTTTTGCCTGCATTCTCCACTTGAAAAGTCAGTTAGAGTAGCTATATACCCACAGAGCCCTTACCTGGTGCCCAGATCGAAATGTTATCGGTAAATTTCCGGATAAAAATATCGTATCGTTTATGCAAAATTAGTTTCAAGACAGGAAACAAGTAGAAGAAGGTCAAGCAACATTTTTAAATTATCGAGGATCGAACATGGCCACCATATTTCATTAACTCATTATCCTTTGTACCTAGAAATATCCATCATCTCTGACCATGGTTCATCTGACAAAGTCCTGCCCGTTACCATGGTTCGTCTGACAAAGCCCTGTCAGTTACCATGGTTCGTCTGACAAAGTCCTGCCCGTTACCATGGTTCGTCTGACAAAGTCCTGCCCGTTACCATGGTTCGTCTGACAAAGTCCTGCCCGTTACCATGGTTCGTCTGACAAAGTCCTGCCAGTTACCATGGTTACAGAGAGAAGGTCTCCCATAACGAGGACCAGTCGTGTTGTTGCTACGATTTACGAATCCGTATATCATATGCCGCTGTGGAGGCTAAGCATGTCCGCTAGCTTCGCGTGTCAGGTTCCCATCTTTTAACCCAGAAAGGACACTTTTCTCCACATTGGAGATTAGTGTCCGCCCCATCTTCATTTTATCCGGTGAATTTCTACGTTCCTACATAGACACGAGACGTCACTGACATCGAAAACATTTGAAATTCGAAATGGGTCGTACAAGAGCGTTTTTCATTGGCTGACCTTTTTAATGGACTAATACAAACACCATATTCGGATGAATGACGCCGCTAATTGAGGATGATGTCACTCTACCCACAATCGACGAATGGTTCGTCTCTCGTTCTTAGGTGAAATTTACACCTCGGATTTTGACCACTAATGTGGGTCAGATAAATCAAGGCAGGTTCGAAGTGGGAACGTAGAAATTTGCTGGATATAATGAAGATGGTCCGCTCTTACTTGCAATAGAAAAGGATATGAAAAAGTACACTGATCCCCAGGACATTCTTAGCCATCACACCGGTACCGAGACAAACAGGCCCAGAACAAATTCTCGATATTTGACATGAATGGGTTGGCGCCGATCGTTCTTTTTTGAATATTAAATCAGTAAGCGGAAGAGCTGAAACAGTTAAAATATTACTCAAACATACCGGTACCGCATATCATTGACGGTGCCTTGTCATTGGATTTCATACTGTTCTGTCATAAAGTCTAATTAGCTACAGTTGCAATGATAACGAACTGGGTTAGGGCCCAACACAAGTATTCCTGCCATTTTCAGTTACTTCTCTGTACTCTTCTTCCAGCTGTTAGACCTCTGTGACGTTGGCAGGCAGGCTGTATTTCTTGTGGCGACGTTGGACTGTTCAGTCTTTTTGAAAGGCGTGGCTCTGTGCATGCAGTTTCCGAATTTGTTCTTATTGCTTAGTGTATGGTATGGTGGCCGAGAGGGGCCATCGTCACTTCGCCATCGTGCCATAGGGCGATAGAGCGATAGAGCGATGGCGATAGAGCGATAGAGCGATGGCGATAAAGCGATAGAGCGATGGCGATAGAGCGATAGAGCGATGGCGATAGAGCGATAGAGCGATGGCGATAGAGCGATAGAGCCATGGCGATAGAGCGATAGAGCGATAGAGCGATGGCGATAGAGCGATAGAGCGATGGCGATAGAGCGATAGAGCGATGGCGATAGAGCGATAGAGCGATAGAGCGATGGCGATAGAGCGATAGAGCGATAGCGATAGAGCGATGGCGATAGAGCGATAGAGCGATAGAGCGATGGCGATAGAGCGATAGAGCGATGGCGATAGAGCGATAGAGCGATGGCGATAGAGCGATGGCGATAGAGCGATAGAGCTATGGCGATAGAGCGATAGAGCGATGGCGATAGAGCGATAGAGCGATGGCGATAGAGCGAAGTACATGACTGCGCATGACTACACCAAAACGAGACAAGTCGACATTTTTTCCTGGCTTTGTGTTCACGGTATTTGTCGGTACAAGATTTTCATGGCGGTCAAAATGAATATCAACGCCATGCATACTAAGAAAAATTCTGTACAAGAAAGCGACTCTGAGTTGATTCAAGGAATGCCATTATGAATATATAAAAAAAAAGATCTTTGATTAATGACACGGAGGGGGAAGGATTGACGCTTATTAATATTCAGTTGTTGGAGAACGTTGATAGGATATTAATTTATTAAGATTTGCCTCTCCCCCTATACCCCCGCATTGCACAAAGAACGGAATGTCTCAAAGAGCGGAGACCAAGGACTACTTCGTCTCTCCACCCTCAATAATTACGAGGGGGTGCTTTGAAATGGGCCGAAAATTAGTAGAGAAGCGTGAGAAATAAATCTAAAATGACTGGTTTTTAAATTGCAGTTTTATGCCAAGTACCAACATTTTCTCAGTGGTTTCGTACTAAGTGGAATTTAGACTGGTCACAAGGTGACTTTAAGCTATTAGGTCTTGTGTTTACAAACAATTTGGCCGAAAAGGTTGAAAAAATACAAAGATGAATTAAAAGATATTGTCATACTCATAAAGATATGGTCCAAAATAGGATTGACTCCACTAGGACGAAATGTCATTTGGCTTGTTGTTGCCGAAACTCAACCATCTATTTTCCTCTCTTCCAAACCCACCCGAACCACTTATATATGAATTCCAGAAACGCTGTTTTGAATTTGTTTGGAACTCGAAACCTGATAAATTTTTGAGAAAAATTTCTGTTAAACCACTTGAACATGGCGGTTTATATAATCCTATTGTTAATATGTAATCCAGGCACAAAATATATCGTGGATTAGGATATTACAAGCTGATAATTCCAAGTGGGGTAATATTTTTGAAAATGTATATGCCAAAGAATATAGACCCAATAGGAGTTGGTTCAGCATTCTTAAGAACTAATATTATACCAACGATGGAAAACGTATTTTGGAGGGACACGCTTCTAGCCTGGACATAATTTCAAATAAAACTAGAGGACTGTCAAACTTTCTCAAATGAAATGTTACAATGAAAAAATTAAGATTGATAATAAAGCTCTACATTTAGGTCACTGGGATGGAAAAGGCGTGCGGTTTGTAAATGATATTTTAGATAATAACGGAATTTTTTTGTCATTTGACTCTTTTCAGTCCATTCATAAATGCGCAGCCCATTTTCTGGAATAATTATCAGTATGTCAGGCAAGTAGTATATAAAACTGATATTAACGCAACTTGACCTTTGACCTAAAAAATTTGCGTAGTGGGGAGAAAAACTACCTCCGAACACAGGAGAGTTCCAATTTTTGCAGGTCACTGCGCAGGTCAAGTGGTTGCCATGGTGACGTCATTTCCGGTCACGTGACGTTTGGGGCATGTATTCCGCCGCGGTTATGCGGTCGCGGGAAAAAGCCTCCGCGTACAGAAAAATAGTCTGGGGGAAATTCTCCGGCAATCTTCGGCAATCACCGGAGCGTTTTGGGGGAGAGGGGCCCCTAACGGACCGATTGGGTCGAGTGAGGTGTCAAAGTGAAGCGCTCCTCTAGGGCGATCAACCAGTGGGTGGGTGTATGTAAAATTAGGATTTGTCCCAAAAATACAAAAAGCGGAACACAGATTTTACCCCTACAATAGGGGAAAACGCCTATCAACGATGTCCAAAAGGGCTAATGTCGGTCTCCGGCTTATCGAGCCTGCCTATCAAGTCATGGTTGGATGCATGTAAATTGAGGATTTGTCTCCGAAAATATAAAAAGTGGAACTTTACTCCTAAAATCGTGCCTGATTCGCACATTTGCATCTGTACGGGAAAATGCCTGTATGTGTATAGGGGTGGTCATTTTTTGTGAATTTTACTATGGGTTGTGGTGTCTTGTTTTCTTCGTCTCACCACGTAAAACACTACGGGCAGGGTTTCGGAGCTAAGCGGTGAAATTTTTCGAAAAAGTCCCTGCGCGCATGCGTAGTGGGTAAATAGTGCTGGGTGGCTGTTTTGGGGTCTAGGTGAGCCCCAAGTGGTCCGATGGTGTCGTACGAGGTCTTATTTTAAAACTCTCGTGGAGGAGCATCCGACTGGGCTAATGCATCGTCCGCTTTCAATATTCTGCGTATGCGCAGTCTTGCCGTAGTATAGAAAGCAGGCATTTTGTGGGTGCGTGGGAGTGTGCTTGGGATAGAGATGGACCACTATTGGTCCGAATGCGCCGTGGGAGGTGTCATTTTCTAGCTCTCGGAGTGTAGACCCCGATTTGATGGATGTCCACAGCATCTATGACGTCATCGGTGACGTCATCAGTACAAGTAGTAGCGAAAGTACATGTACTATGTGCCTATGCATGTACTATGTGCCTGTACATGTAATCTGTCCATATATATATACTCTATCAATTTACATTATTCTTGTCCATGTACTTGTACTCTTGCGGGAACAGCACAGTATCCTGATAATATATACATCGCGGTGATGTGGCGTTAGTCAGTTTATCTGGCTACTACTTCACACATTTATCGTTTTGAATTTTTCTTAATTGTAAGAAATTATATATCAGACTGTATCTTTGTTGTCCATAATAATAACATAATTATGTATGACCAGACTGTATCTATGTTGTCCATAATAATAACCTAAGTATGTATGACCAGTTATATCCGGGGACCTTTGTTTTACATCCGGGACCTCATCTTACATCCGGGGTTTTCATTGTTTTACAACCGGGACTGTGGTTTTACATCCGGATGCTACAATATATGTCTTGTATTATACAATATATGTCTTGTATTATACAATATCTGTCCTGTATTATTCAATATTCGTCCTGTATTATACAATATATGTCCTGTATTATTCAATATATGTCCTGTATTATACAATATCTGTCCTGTATTATCTGTGCTGTATTTTACAATATATGTCTTGTATTATACCATATCTGTGCTGTATCATACCATATCTCTCCTATGTTATACAATATCTGTCCTGTGCTATACAATATCTGTCCTGTATTGTACCATATATGTCCTGTATTCTGACTCCACCCCACAAAAGCTTCACTTTGACACCTCCCACGAACCATTTGGACCAATAGTGGTCTATCTCTATCCCAAACACATCCCCATGCACCCCCAAAATGCCTCCTTTCTATATTACGACCACACTGCGCATGCGCAGAATATTGAAAACGGACGATGCATTAGTTCAGTCGGATGCTCCTCCACGAGAGCTTCAAAATAAAACCTCTTGCGACACCATCGGACCACTAAGAGCTCACCTAGATCCCAAAACGGCCACCCAGCACCATTTACCCACTACGCATGCGCGCAGTGACTTTTTAAAAAAAATCACCGGTTAGCTTCAGGACCCCGCCCATCGTGTTCTACGTGGTGAGACGTGAGAAACAAGATCCCACAACCCATATCGCAATGAGCATGTGTGAATTGCCAAGTATGGACCTCCGTGAACTTTTCGAAAAATTTCACCGCTTAGCTTCGGGAACCCGCCCATGTGTTCTACGTGGTGAGACGTGAAAAACAAGGCCCCACAACCCATAGTAAAATCCACAAAAAAATGACCACTCTTATACCCATATAGGCATTTTCCCGTACAGATGCAAATGTGCGAATCAGGCCCTACTTTAGGGGTAAAGTCCTTGTTCCGCTTTTTATGTTTTCGGGACAAATCCTAATTTTACATACACCCACCAATCACTTGATAGCCCTGGAGGAGCGCTTCACTTTGACACCTCACTCAACCCAATCGGTCCACTAGGGGCCCCTCTCGCTCCCAAAATGTCCCTAAGATTGCCTCAGCTCTCCGCGTATTTGGGACTACTTTTTCTGTCCACGGAGGCTTTTTTCCGCGACTGCATCACCGCCGACGGCTTCACCGCGGAAGAATACATGCCCCAAAGGTCACGTGACCGGAAGTGACGTCACCATGGCAACCACTTGACCTGCGCAGTGACCTGTAAAAATTGGAACTCTTCTGTGTTCGGAGGTAGTTTTTTCTCCCCACTATGCAATTTTTTTAGGTCCAGGGTCAAGTTGCGTCAATATCAGTTTTATATACTACTCAAGCAGTACGGAAAGCAGCAAACAACATGAGATTTGGACTATTACAGAAACAATATATGATACCGTTGATACTGCCCCCTATTTCACTATTAATAAGTGGGGTAAAATGTTATATAGAAATCTCTTGACCTTTAGATTTACTTTACTAAACAGTTCTTGAAAAAAATTATAGTGATTCGGAGTGGTATATATGGAATAATAATGTAACAAAGAGATGTGAAATATAAATGGTTTCGATACAGAATTATTAACCGAATATTGACTACCAACATTTTGCACATAAACTTTACCCTGATATATCTAACTTATGTACATTTTGTAGCAAAGCTCCAGAGACTATTATTCATCTCTTTTGGGAATGTGAACATATCTACCCTTGGTGGAGTTTACTGGAAAATTGGTTCGCTTCGGCGGTTGTTCCGATTATATTTTCTCCAGAAAAAAATTATACTTGGTCTTTTACAACCCAGAAATCAGTCACTCAACTACTGTATTTCTATTATTAAATTTTCTATATATAAAATGAAAGTAGTTAAAAATCCCTTGGTTGAAAAGTGTTCAAAACGCTTTAAATGTGCGTACGAAACCGATAAATATTTCCAGTATAAGAATTGCGAATGGCGCTTGTTTTACCAGTATTGGTCATCGCTGCATTTACTGTTTAGACTCTTATGATGTTGTTTGCGTAGATAAATCGAGGTGTAAGGACGATGTATCTGTTTGTTGTATAACATGAGTTTCTAATTACAAATACAGCCATTTTTCTTTAGTACGATAAAATATTGTATGTACAATGTGTATTACCTAACAAAACCAAATAAGATATATAAAAAAAATCAGTGTTTGTTCTATGCGATTTAGTGTTAAGTCCAGCCATGATCAGCACAATCTTAATGAATTATCAGTTTCATACGCCTTTCTTTTTCGATAAAAACGCGGAAATGGCCGCGTTCGGCACCCACAACTTCAAATAATTCAACTTACGCATCGACGGACGAATTGGTCTTTTCTTTCAGAGGAGTTAGAAGTTGAATTTGACGAAAAATTACGAGACTATGGGTAAATCAGATCACCAATATTTTAGAGGGGGAAGGGACCTCTTCCATTTCGATTCTACGTTGACTTTTTAACAAGCGTTGATCAGCATTAATTACAAAACTTGATTTGAAATGTTCCAAATGTATATGTTCACCAGACAGCGAATATCACTGCTTTATTTATTAGATTCTTATGTCGATCTTTTAGCCAATGTTTATTATTTTAGCCCATATACAATAAAACTTATCGGTCTATCTCTCTGTGTTATCTGTGTAATCTTTGTGGTATGCCGCTGGCCCCTATAATATTCATGAATCCGCCTGATAATAACTAGAGTTTAGCGGCGATCTCTCTTGTGCTGGAGGTACGATTATCACCGTATGAATATGCATGATTATGAGACATGCGCAGTCATGTACTTCGCTCTATCGCTCTATCGCCATCGCTCTATCGCTCTATCGCCATCGCTCTATCGCCATAGCTCTATCGCTCTATCGCCATCGCTCTATCGCCATTGCTCTATCGCTCTATCACTCTATCGCCATCGCTCTATCGCTCTATCGCCATCGCTCTATCGCTATCGCTCTATCGCCATCGCTCTATCGCTCTATCGCCATCGCTCTATCGCTCTATCGCTCTATTGCTCTATCGCCATCGCTCTATCGCTCTATCGCCATCGCTCTATCGCTCTATCGCCATCGCTCTATCGCTCTATCGCCATAGCTCTATCGCTCTATCGCTCTATCGCCATAGCTCTATCGCTCTATCGCTCTATCGCCATAGCTCTATCGCTCTATCGCCATCGCTCTATCGCTCTATCGCCATCGCTCTATCGCTCTATCGCTCCATCGCTCTGTTTTTTGACGTACGATGGCGAAGTGACGATGGCCCCTCTCGGCCACCATAGTATGGTGTAAGGTTAAGATCTGTGATATCTTTGATGCTTTAAATGTGTGCATTCCACACTCTTGCCTTTTCCTTACTCTTGATTAGCTATTCGTCCAAATCGGCTTTCTTTAGCAGTCAGATTCCTTCTACTGAAGGTTTGTAGATGGTCTGTCAACGTGCATGTCTATCAGTTCTGCGATTTGGTCAGATCTCAACAACTGTTGAGAGAGAAAGAGAGAGAGAGAGAGAGAGAGAGAGGGATTGTTATTGGTGGTTTATGGGGAATTTATGCCATCCTTTCACCGAGACTGTGGGTCATTTGCGGTTGTGGGGACCTCTCACTTGGCCCACAAACTTTTTTTGTATTATTCGCGGCTTTAGACACTATTAAATGCTGATTGGTTGCTTTAATCCACATCAGTGTATGTTTTCCACCCTCCACAGTGAAAAGAGTTATTCTTCCTGTAACTATGGTTAAACTAACAAATAGCAAAAGACGCAAGAGTTACCTCCCCTGCACTATGTAGCCTTCAAAACTCCAAAACAGAGTAGTTTTACCTTCAACGCAAGAGAGTTCCGAAGTGCATGCGGGTATTGTGCTGGTATTTGGTAACTATTTTGTTAAAGTTCGGAGTCATATGGTATGACACAACATTTATCACGTAAGTCCAATTTCTTTAACATGTTGGTCTCCCTCCAAAAAGAGCTATTCCAGCTCGATCGAGCCTCAAATATGTGCCAAAACGACGAGCTTGGATGGATGCGCAAAAAATCACAGGCTAACAACAACAACATGTTATGCAGCATAGCCCGGAAATCAGGGCATTCTAAACTTCAGAGTTCACCTACTGTAACGGGATAGACATCTTATAGAATAGGCTGCATGTTTTTGTAACAAAAGTAGCTGTACTATTTTCACCCATGTGTAAACAACACTGTTCTCGTGTATATTTAATAATATGTAATAGGCAAAGCCTAGAAGCGAACGCGGATAGAAAATCTGCATTCTCTTCTGGCTTTACCTATTACATATCATGGTCATTTTCATAGCACCATTCTACCATGCAATACAGTGGAAAACCAGTTTCCATCACCAGGAACATCAGATATTACAAAATGTGTATTCTCAATATTTATTATTTCCATATATCTATTAGCTGTCAATGAATCTTTTTCATACTTTTATACACAATACACAATTGATGCTTGCTATAACATGATCATGGTATTATGGTATGGTGCCGTCCGTCCGTCCGTCCGTCCGTCAGTCCGTCCGTCCATCTGAAACGACCGGGCTATAACCGGGGCGGTGTGCAGGGCCTGTAAGTGTCATAGCAATTGCAACGATACAAACAGTAGGGTCATTTATATTGTTAACCTTTGTATATAACAACATTTAGGAGATAAAAATGTTATATATATCAACTGTATATTTTTACGGGCGTATTTTGGGTTCAATTGAACTCTTGTTGCATTTTATTCCCGCGAAATACTGCTGATTATGTACGATACATTTACTATCTATCAAAAACTACATGTCCCCATAAGAATTATCTCACCTGACGCCCCACAAACATTACTCACACTGCGTGTCCCCATAACCCATTTCTCTCTCAAGCGACACCCCACAAACATTACTCACACATGTCCCCATACCATTTTTCTCTCTCAACCGACGCCCCACAAACATTACTCACACAACAGGTCCCCACAACATCGTTCTATCTCAAGCGACGCCCCACAAACAAAGCCGGGTGGTGTCGAAGCCGGGTGGTATAGGGAGTGATGTACGTGAAGTCGAGTGTCAAAGTGTTGTTAGGGAGGAATGAACATGAATGTGAGTGTCAAAGCGGTGTTGTGGAGGAATGTACATAGAGTTCAGTGCCAAAGCGGTGTTCGGGTTGAATGTACGTGAAGTTCAGTGTCGAAGCGGGGTTAGGGGGAATGTACGTGAAGTCGAGTGTCAACAAGGTGTTCAGGGGGGGGGGAGGGAGTACGTGAATTTGAGTATCGGAGCAGTGTTAGGAAGGAATGCACGTGAATTCGAGTGTCAAAGTGGGATTATGACTTAGGGCTAGGTATGTTTCACAACTATCAGGTTCAGATTCATTTCAGCTATCAAAATTATAGAGGGATGAATGTACGTGAAGTCAAAGCGGTGTTAGGGAGGAATGTACGTGGAGTTCAGTGTCAAGGCGGTGTTAGGGATGAATGTACGTGAAGCTCAGTGTCAAAGCGGGGTTAGGGGGAATGTACGTGAAGTCGAGTGTCAAAACGGTGTTGGGGGGGTACGTGAATTTGAGTTTCACAGCAGTATTAGGAAGGAATGTACGTGAAGTCGAGTGTCACAGTGGGATTATGACTTAGGCCTAGGTATGTTTCATAACTATCAGGTTCAGATTCATTTCAGCTATCAAAATTATAGAGGGATGAATGTACGTGAATTTCAGTGTCAAATCGGGGTTAGGGGGAATGTACGTGAAGTCGAATGTCAAAGCGATGTTAGGAGGA
>JAVTVY010034511.1:0-14216 GCA_036873755.1 Hanleya hanleyi
ACGATAAGGCGGGATTTTGGCCTATATGTGGTGCGGTTGAAATCGAAAAAATAAAATGTTCTAAAAATACTTAGGTTTTAATGTAACGGCAAGAGAAAATATAAGTACACAATATGTGAAAGTTTTAGTGCGATTGCGTTATGATTATAGTTATCACATGAAACTGAAATCCACAGCTTGTGCTATTTCGTGAAAAAAGGGTCTAAATCGAGTCCTTCAGATACGCATTTGGACGCGAAGGACCCCTTGGACCAGAACGCCATTTAACCTGGTGTTGTGTGCATGCTAACATTATATTCCCACTGCTGGAAGATTTTTTTGGTCCAAGGGGTCCTTCATACTAAAAAATGAAAAGTTATGATTCATAACGTTTGAAGTTTTCGTAAGTAGATTAAAGTGACAAAATAGCCGGTTACAATTGTTCGTATGTCGTGGTGTGGTGGATACGCACGTTTGATCACAGGCGCCTCGAAATTTTCTTTCACCGAGTTCGAATCTCAGGGCGTCAACACGTGTGACGTCGACAAGTTATTTCAATCTTTCTCAATTTAAAAAAAAATATTGCATTCAGTATATCTGAAATAAGATTTTAGGCTATCATTATGAACCAATTAAAAGTAAAATAAATATTGTTTACCGATGCCACGATACCGTGTGGACATTACGGGCCAGTCAAACGTTGAAATCGAACGATCAGTCGCTACCTGTTACAACGGCAATATATTCGCCTAAATCGTGTATTTATTCTCCAATATGTGCATGTAAAATCGACTGCAACGTGGTGGAATAATATCGTCTTGGTACCGAACATATGTGAATCTATCATGCTTCACCATAACATTCAGCCCGTTGATTGACAGATGCCGCCGACGACAAGTTGTACATTGCATTGTGATTGACAGATGGAGAGAAGAAATGTACATTCCTATGAGTCGGCTGGCTGTGGGCAAAAACCCCGCCTTACAATACCATCTCCTTTGCTCACCCTGTGGTATAGCAGAGAATCTGATATCCAGTGTAACTTTTTCTGCCAATGTAGAATATGATCACTATTTTGATTTTAGCCAATAACTCGATGAAATTTTGCACATATGTAATTCAGGCTAATAATGTTATACTGTTGTATTAAACTGAAAATTGCAACAGCAAACATGTTACAATAGGTCAGTGATGCTGCACTGTATTGAAACCCCTTAACACTTCTCCTTCGTGTAAATATTGATCCATGTATTTGTTTTCTATTTGTTTCTAGCTGCTAAAAGCCGGAACAGACCAAACGATGCTGAGGACGATAAGCCATTGGAACTGAAACCATTGAATAGACAGAAAACTCGCGGTAATGAACATTATTATACCACCTTTCGGTTGACGAGGTCCTAAAATGTGATCACAATTTCCTTTCATCAATTCATACATTGTCCGCAGCAGAATTCTATCTTTGTTAGATCAATAGGTCAAATATTGGGTCATTTAGGCCAAACAATCTTCAAAATGGAAATATCTTCCATGTTATGCATTCCAAAGAAGACTTATTTTAATTTTTTTTTTAGGTTGAACGCGTTACGGTCAAATCATTTGAACCCGAATCACTGCATAAATGGATTTTATCATGTTCCAAGTTATGAATAATTGTGAGTTCAAAAGCCAAGTTCACTTATGATGAAAATATGAATAGGGAAGCATTGTTCTGTTTTTGTTATAATAACAACATATGAATGTGGATTGTGATTTTAATTTTTATACCTGTGCTCGAATCTTGTTAACTTATAAAAATAAAGTTGTTCGAACCAAAAATATTGTGTTTGTAAATATTTGCAATAATTCGAAGTTTTTCAAGAAATGATGTTGACCCAACGTCACTTTCAACGTCACATTAGCGATATAGAGAGATTGAAATTCCATGCCCATTACTGTTGTAAACTGAAGAAATAATGTTTTCATAGGCAAGCAAAATCGTTAGTTTACACATGGTTAGTATGGGAAAGTTTTTAGGGCGTGGGCTTCACCCTTGTCCTAAAATAAAAAAACCTTCCCACAATAACCGTGCATGAAATAACGATTTAGCACGCCTATAAAAACATTATTTCTTAAATTTACAACAGTCATTGACAGTATTGGGCATGAAATTTCGATCTGTCTATATCACTAAAGTGACGTTTAAAGTGACGTTGGGTGAACGCCATTTGCCACCTAGTGCCCAACGTCTTTTTATTGACGTCTTTCCAACGTTGGACCATCATCTGATTGCCAACATTGGGCCAACGTTGGGCCACTGGACAAAATTACGTTGGGTTAACGTCACCAGCCAACACTGTGCCAACGTCTTCTTATTGACGTAGGTCCAACGTTGGATCATCATCGGATTGCCAACCATTGGGCCAACGTTGGGCCAAAGGACAAAATTACGTTGGATTAACGTCACCAGCCAACGTTGCGCCAACGGTGCCGCTGACGGTTACCCAACGTTGGTCTGACGTCCACTTGCTAGCTGGGACATGGATCTTTCTCAAATTTGGTAGACAGGTTTCCCTTGGACTCTAGTTGTGCAAGATACCTTTTTCGGTCCGATTTGAAAATCCAATATGGCCATCAGGCGGCCATCTTAGATTTCCCCATGAAACATTGTTATCGTTATTTCTCAGGAACTACTGCATGGATCTTTGTAAAATTTGGTACACAGGTCCCCCTTGTGGTCTAATTGTGCAAAATATCTTTTCTGCTCCAATTCCAAAATTCCACGATTCCACCAGGCGGCCATCTTGGATATCCCATGAAACTTTGTTATTGCAATTTCTCAAGAAGTACTGCATGGATCTTTTTCAAATTTGGTACACAGGTTCCCCTTGCGGTTCAGTTGTGCAAGATACATTTTTTGGTCCCATTCGAAAATTCGGTATGGCCACCAGGCGGCCATTTTGAATTTCCCCATGAAATTACGTTATCGTGAATTATCGTGAATACACAGGTTCCACTTAGACTCTAGTTGTGCAAGATACCTTTTTTGGTCCGATTTGAAAATCCAATATGGCCACCAGGCGGCCATCTTAGATTTCCCCATGAAACATTGTTATCGTTATTTCTCAGGAACCATTGCATGGATCTTTGTCAAATTTGGTACACTGGTTACCCCTGTGGTCTAATTGTGCATGATGCCTTTGCTGGTCTCGTTCCAAAATCCAATATGGCCACCAGGCGGCCATCTTGGATTTACACATGAAACTTTGTTATTGCAATTTCTCAGGAAGTGCTGCATGGATCTTTCTCAAATTTGGTACACAGGTTCCCTTTGGGGTCTAGTTGTGCAACATATCTTTTCTGTTCCGATTCAAAAATCCAATATGGCTACAAGGCGGCCATCTTGGATTTCCCCATGAAAATTTGTTATCGCGATTTCTGAGGAACTACTTCTCAAATTCTTTCTCAAATTTGGTACACAGGTTCCCCTTAGGGTTAAATTGTGCAAGATACCTTTTCTGCTCCGATTCGAAAATCTAATATGACCACCAAGCAGCCATCTTGAATTTCCCCATGAAACTTTATCGTCATTTCTCAGGAAGTACTGCATGGGTCTTTCTCAAATTGGGTACACAGGTTCCCCTTGGAGTCTTGCACAATTTAACCCTAAGGGGAACCTGTGTACCAAATTTGAGAAAGAATTTGAGAAGTAGTTCCTGAGAAATCGCGATAACAAATTTTCATGGGGAAATCCAAGATGGCCGCCTTGTAGCCATATTGGATTTTTGAATCGGGACAGAAAAGATATGTTGCACAACTAGACCCCAAAGGGAACCTGTGTACCAAATTTGAGAAAGATCCATGCAGCACTTCCTGAGAAATTGCAATAACAAAGTTTCATGTGTAAATCCAAGATGGCCGCCTGGTGGCCATATTGGATTTTGGAACGAGACCAGCAAAGGCATCATGCACAATTAGACCACAAGGGTAACCAGTGTACCAAATTTGACAAAGATCCATGCAATGGTTCCTGAGAAATAACGATAACAATGTTTCATGGGGAAATCTAAGATGGCCGCCTGGTGGCCATATTGGATTTTCAAATCGGACCAAAAAAGGTATCTTGCACGACTAGAGTCTAAGTGGAACCTGTGTATTCACGATAATTCACGATAACGAAATTTCATGGGGAAATTCAAAATGGCCGCCTGGTGGCCATACCGAATTTTCGAATCGGACCAAAAAATGTATCTTGCACAACTGAACCGCAAGGGGAACCTGTGTACCAAATTTGAAAAAGATCCATGCAGTACTTCTTGAGAAATTGCAATAACAAAGTTTCGTGGGATATCCAAGATGGCCGCCTGGTGGAATCGTGGAATTTTGGAATCGGAGCAGAAAAGATATTTTGCACAATTAGACCACAAGGGGGACCTGTATACCAAATTTTACAAAGATCCATGCAGTAGTTCCTGAGAAATAACGATAACAATGTTTCATGGGGAAATCTAAGATGGCCGCCTGGTGGCCATATTGGATTTTCAAATCGGACCGGAAAAGGTATCTTGCACAACTAGAGTCCAAGGGAAACCTGTGTACCAAATTTGAGAAAGATCCATGTAGTACTGCCTGAGAAAGTTTCATGGGGAAATTAAAGATGGATGCTTGGTGGCCATATTGGATTTTCGAATCGAACCAGAAAAAGGTATCTTGCACAATTAGACTCTAAGGGGAACCTGTGTACCAAATTTGAACAAGATCCATGCAGTAGTTCCTGAAAAATCGCGATAACAAATTTTCATGGGGAAATCCAAGATGGCCGCCTTGTGGCCATATTGGATTTTTGAATCGGACCACAAAAGTTATGTTGCACAACTAGACCCCAAGGGGAACCTGTGTACCAAATTTGAGAAAGATCCATGCAGTAGTTCCTGAGAAATCACGATAACAACAATTGTTTACAGACGGACGGACGGACGACTGACCACGGACGAAAAGCAATTTGAACAGCCCACCATCTGGAGATGATGGGCTAACAATGCTATAGAAGGCCTACGCATGGCCGGCATCATATATATCGATATATATCCTCATATATATCCGCAACTTGAGGGCACATATGGTAACAGTCGGTGACTGCCGACCGACGGTACCAACCACGTGTTTCTACATACATATTCAGCAAAATGATTTTGTCAAATTCGGTTTTGCAAAACCATGTTGTGACATTCGCTTTCAGTTGTGCGTAAGTGTTAGTGGAAAGAACTGCAAGTTATCAAATTGTAAATATATATTTAAACTGCTAAAAACTAATAAGATCTTCCTACCTGTTTCGGGAGATGTGACAGCTCGATATAAGCAGCCTCGATGTGAGTAATTCCTGGCGGTAGTCGGTTGTCGGTGTGAACGCCATCATATATAAACGAACTAACACGAACTTTCACGAATGATGTAATGCTTGTGCTGACGGTGGTCGGCTGTCGGTGTGCCCCCATCACATATAAAATGACTTAAATTGTTTTCATGAATAGGGAATACGCCATATTTGTGCTAGTCGGTTGTCGGTGTGGACACCATCATATAAACGAACTTACACGAACTAGTACGAATGATATAATGCTTCTGCTGACAGTCGTCGGTTGTCGGTGCGTCCCTGGCACATATAAAAGTACTTCAACCGTTTATATGAAATAGGATATGTCGGTTGTCGGTGTGGACACCATCGTATATAAACGAACTTACAAAAATGAAGTAATGCTCTTGCTGGCGGTCGTTGGTGTGTCCCCAACACATATAATATTACTGAAATTATTTATAGGAAATACGCTATGATGATGGTAGTCGGTTGTCGGTGTGGACACCATCATATATAAACGAACTTACACAAATGATGTAATGCTTGTGCTGACGGTCGTCGGTTGTCGGCGTGCCCCCAACACATAAAATTACTAAACTCGTTTATATGAAATACTCTATGATGATGGTAGTCGGTTGTCGGTGTGGACACCATCATATATAACCGAAATTACAAGAATGATGCAATGCTTGTGCTGACGGTCGTCGGTTGTCGGTGTGCCCTCAACACATATAAAATTACTAAAATCGTTTATAGTAAATACGCTATGATGGTGGTAGTCGGTTGTCGGTGTGGACACCACCATATATAAACGAACTTACACGAACATACAAGAATGATGTAATCCTTGTGCTGACAGTCGTCGGTTGTCGGTGTGCCCCCCAACACATATAAAATTACTAAACTCGTTTATAGGAAATACGCTATGATGATGGTAGTCGGTTGTCGGTGTGGACACCATCATATATAAACGAACTTACAAGAATGATGTAATGCTTGTGCCGACGGTCGTCGGTTGTCGGTGTGCCCTCAACACATATAAAATTACTTCAATCGTTTACATGAAATACGCCATGTTGGTCGTCGTCGGTTGTCGGTGTGAAAACCGCAACATAAAATATTATCCTAACAACACGCTAACGCAACCAGCGCCTCCAGGTATGCATGCGTGACAGGTAACCAGTACAACAGATGAAATATAAGCTCGCAAAGGACAGCGCAAACTAAAGCATTCAAAGATTCTTGATCAAGTACCTGCACAAATATAGATACATATATATACACGCATTAGTCTTCTTTTTAAAGTTGTCTTAAATGACGGATTTGCCCAGATTTTTGGACCGGATTCGGGGCCTTCGCGCACATCGCCGGAAGTGACATCATATATAGTAAAATAGATGTTTACCGAACATTTCGATTACTTTTCAAGTCTGCATAATACCTCTGTTGACCTAGCATTAAAAAGAATTATCTGGGGATAATTTTCCCTGTTTATCTGGACAGAGCATATGAAAAGTAGTTCGCTCATGTGCAAAATTGAAGGAGTTGTTCGGCCGGATTCAAATTGAATCTGTGCGTACGTGGGTTTTCCCCTATACGTCATAGCAACGTAGTAAAGGTCAACTTCCGCTATTGGTGGCAGGGATGGTAATGGAGCCTGCGAAATGGAGCATGCGCTGTGGGGAGGTTGAGTCGCGACCCTGTGTTCTGTACAGGACACAATCAAACGACGATACCCACGTGACCAGCTCAGACGGTTGAAATGTACTCGTCTCAGAATAGAGTTTGCGTTCTCAAAATACATTTGGATTGGAGTGTGGTTTGGTACATTTCACGTGAAGTGGGAGGAGTGGTAATCAACAACATCAGTATGTAGTTCCAGAGCAAAGTACAAGAAGGTCAGTTCTCCAGGGGTGAGCTGAACCTGTTTAACCTGGGACGTAATGAGACAAATCAATAGTGTGTTTTTACCTACAGTGGCCGGCATGGATCGTCGGTAAATTCAAGATCCAGTCTCAGCAGAGCCATGAGTAGAAGAGAAAGGGCAAATCGCGTTCCTTTGACCTTTGAGCAGAGTTAGCTCCCTCTGAAATTCCAAAGATCAACGGGACCCGATTTGCCCTTGATTTCTCTTCGACCTTAATCGTGGCCATATCTCTCCGCGGAGATGCGGTCAATTCCACCACGGTGATAAGGTCACTATTTCCGCCGCAAAAACGTAATTTCCTGTGACTTCAATATCAATTGACCTATGCATACATGGCAGGAGAGGTCGGAATTTTTCTCGGGGATTTTCGTGACGTCATTGAATCATGGACAAATAAGTTTCAACATAAAAGAAATATCCAAACTTCTGAGCTATACTCCACGTAAACATTTAATGCACTAGCTTTCGATTCTCATGCCGGAGCCTTTATCAAGTGATCTCTTGAATTTCATTTAATCGTCAGTGAATATGTTTGGTGAAGCCCGATACGTCATCAAGGTGTGTGTAGGCCAAACACTGGACACCGTGACACTATCTCCAGCACCATGTTCAGCATAATGGCAAGTGGGGAAATCCCCAGGAAATGCGGACTGTACATGTAACCCATGGAAGTTTTCCTTGTGGAGTAAAATATAGGGTGTTGGTATTTGATCGCTCTGCGAAGGGTCTCGGGGCCGTTGAAAAGTTATAGCCCCGTCCTGGCAGATATTTGGGTAAAGGTAAGCCATCCTTGGTCCAAATGGGTCTGATCTTGAACGTTTTTGTTGGGCATAGTAAGACAGGGGTGGATTTTATTTCAATCTGCGCATTGGCAGTAGGAAAATAGTGGGACAAGTGCGTTTGTTTAGGAGTTTTGGGGTAGTTGTGGTCAAATGGTTTTTGTAGAGCAAAATATAGGGTGTGGGTGTTTAATCGTTCCGTCTCACGCTGTGATGTACGATGGGAGGGGTCTTGGTGACGTTGGTTGAGTTTCTCTGGAAAGTTATGTTGCACATGCCCACTCGTCAAGAAGGCCTGGGTGGACGTTTTGGGGTATAGGTGAGCCGTCCTTGGTCCAAATCATCTTCATTTTATCAAGCCAAATTCCACGTTCCCACTTCGAACTTCCCTTGATATGTCTGTCCCCCTTCAATGTTCAAAGAACTTATAAATGACACGAGCCGTCACTGACCTCGAAACCATTTGAATTTCGAAATGTGTCATAGAAGAGCGTTATTGATTGGCTGACGTATATATTGGGCCAACACAAGCCCCATATTAGGAGAAATGACGCCGCTACTTGAGGATGATGTCACTCTAAACACAATCGGTGTGTATGTTCTGATTGGTTCGTAGGTGAAATTTATACCTCGGATTTTTAACACTGAAGGTTGTCAGATAAATCAAGGCAGGTTCGAAGTGGGAACGTAGAAATTGGCTTGATGAAATGAAGATGGGTCCAAATGGGCCGTGCAATGTCCCATCTTGAAGCGCTCGCGGGTTGTCTTACTGGGATGTGTTTTTTAATGGAAGTCCCGTCAATCTGTACATGCGTAGTTGGAAAATAGTAGAAAATGGATGCTGTAGCGTACGACAGGAAGAATATCGGGACCGTTGGACGACTCTCGTTGGAAAGTTATGGTGCTGCTGTGCACTCGACAAGAATGCCTGGGGTAGGCGTTTGGGGATATAGGTGAGCCATCCGTAGTCCAAATGGAATGTGTGGGGTTAACTTGTTTTAAAATTTGACCACAACTACCCCAAAATCCCCCCCCCCCCCAGGGCGTTTTTTTCCAAATGCGCAAGCGCAAATCGATGGCATTGGAATTCCGAATAAACACATACAGACCCAACCCCCGAACAGCGCATGTCAGCTGAACGACTATCGTCTGGCTACATTCCCTGTCCGCAATTGAAATATCGTTAACACGCTCGCAGCATAGAGATTACTCCGCCAATACAAACCTTCTTCTATCGCTGTAATAACAGTAGTAGTATAACCGCATTACAGCGCGCATTTTGACGAGTGCGCAGGTGTTTCTGCGCAGATTTGCGGAGGAAGTGCGGAGGGTCGGGGGATTCCCCAGTGGGGGTTTCCCATGACGATCACGTGATCAAGGCATGTCTAGACTTGTTCTGGGTTGTACAGTTCTGCCATGCGGAGGATGGGTACTAGTATTTCGCTGACGTCCTAGTAATAAACATAATCTATAGGTGTTGTACCATGTTAATAGGATCAGTCTAGCATCTGTACCACCCTAGGGTCGAGTGTTTATTGTCCCGTGTATCTCCGCAGAAAATCAACAAACAAAATGGCGGCTCCAGGATGGTGTGGGGACGCCCTTGCCACATCACGGCGTCGATCCTAACCACAGCGCCATCTGCACACACTGACGCAAGGGAGACAACTCGTGTGGACCAACCGTGTGGAAATAGCCGTGTTGGAGCTAGGGGAGCCACTAATGGACTAATGGGGTCGAGTGAGGTATCAAAGTGAAGCTTAGGTGAAGGGGCATCTAATGGGCTGGGTGTGGGATTGAAATATCGGCATTCTGCGCATGCGCGCTGGCCCAAGCGTATGAAAATAGACGTTTTGGAGCTAGGGGAGCCCCTGATGGTCCAATGGGATCGAGTGAGGTATTAAAGTGAAGCATTCGTGAAGGGGCATCTGATGGGCTGGGTGTGGGGTTGAAGTATCGGCATTCTGCGCATGCGCGGTGGCCGAAGGGTATGGAAATAGCCGTGTTGGAGCTAGGGGAGCCACAAATGGTCCAATGGGATCGAGTGAGGTATCAAAGTGAAGCATTCGTGAAGGGGCATCTGATGGGCTTGGTGTGGGGTTGAAGTATCGGCATTCTGCGCATGCGCGGTGGCCGAAGGGTATGGAAATAGCCGTGTTGGAGCTAGGGGAGCCACAAATGGTCCAATGGGATCGAGTGAGGTATCAAAGTGAAGCATTCGTGAAGGGGCATCTGATGGGTTGGGTGTGCGGTAGGAATATCATTATGCGCAGACGCAATGTGGAGCTCTCGTCCAATCAGAAGCGAGTATTTCAAATTCGTCACAGAGCTGTCAGCCAATCAGAAGCGAGTATTTTGACCCGGTGCATTATGGGCCATATCCAAGATGGCGGCACGTATGTTCAAGATGGCGGCACATCCGGTGTCGAAAACTGGCCATTTCGTCGGGATGTGGTCACCTAGTGTCGAAAACTGGACCTTGTATGGGTCCTGCTATACGTTCTGGAGCTAGGGGAGCCCCTAATGGGCCGATGGAGTTGTATGAGGTATCAAAGTGAAGTATATTTCAAGCATGGGTGGGTGCATGTAAAATTTTTCCTGAAAAATACGGAACACGGACTTTATCCTAAATTACGCGAAAATGCCTATATGGGGTATGGGGAGTATAGGACCATCCTGGGAAACCTACTTCTCGACATTTGCGGTATAGGTTGTGAGGTCTCGTTTTCTTAGTCTCGTCATGTAGAACATGATAGGAAGTGTCGCGAAGCGAATCGTTGAAATTTTTGAAAAAGTACGATATAGCCCCATACACATGTAGTCCCATACTGGGATATAGGATCAATGTATGTCCCCCTGGGAAACCTACTTCTCGACATTTGCGGTATAGGTTGTGAGGTCTCGTTTTCTTAGTCTCGTCATGTAGAACATGATAGGAAGTGTCGCGAAGCGAATCGTTGAAATTTTTGAAAAAGTACGATATAGCCCCATATAGTCCCATACTGGGGTATAGGATCAATATTTGTCCCCCTGGGAAACCTACCTCCCGACATTTGCGGTATAGGTTGTGAGGTCTCGTTTTCTTAGTCTCGTCATGTAGAACATGATAGGAAGTGTCGCGAAGCGAATCGTTGAAATTTTTGAAAAAGTACGATATAGCCCCATATAGGGCCATACTGGTGTATAGGATCAATGTTTGTCCCCCTGGGAAACGTACTTCTATACATTTGCGGTAGGGTTGTGGGGTCTCGTTTTACTCGTCTCGTCATGTAGAACACGATAGGAAGTGTCCCCGAGCGAATCGGTGAAATTTTTGAAAAGTACGATATAGCCCCATATAGACATATATATATAAATATATATTCCCATACTGGGGTATAGGACCGATGTTTGTCCCCCTGGGAAACCCACTTCTCGACATTTGCGGTAAGGTTGTGGGGTCTCGTTTTTCACGTCTCGACATTTAGAACACGATGGGTAGGGTTGCGGAGCGAATTGGTGAAATTTTTGAAAAAAGTCACCAAGGCCTGGGTAGGCCCATAGGCCTATACTGCATGGCTATGGGTGTATAGGGCCACACGGGGTGGACATGTTGGAGTCTAGGTGAGTCCCTGGTGGTCCAATGGGGTCGAGTGAGGTCTTATTTTGAAGCTCTCGTGCAGGAGCATCCGACTGGGCTAATGGTTCGTCCGTGTTCAATAGTCTGCGCATGCGCAGTCTGGCCGTAGTATAGAAAACAGGCATTTGGGTGCTATGTAGGGGTGTGTTTGGGTTAGAGATGAGCTAATCACGGTTCGAATGGGTCGTGTGAGGTGTCAAAGTGAAGCTTGTGTGGGGTAGAGTCAGAATGGTGTGTTTTTGAATGCCAGTCGCGTCAATCTGCGCATGCGCAGTTGGTTGTATTAAGTAAAGTGGCCATTTTGGGGCAGTACATGAAGGTGTTTGGGGTAGAGATGGACCGCTATGGGTCCGAATAGGTCGTGGAAGGTGTCAAAGTGAAGCTTGTGTGGGTTAGAGTCAGAATGGTGTGTTTTTTAATGCATGTCGCGTTAATCTGCTCATGCGCAGTTGGTTGTAGTAAGTAAAGTGACCATTTTGGGGCAGTGCAGGTAGGTATTTGGGATAGAGAGGGACCATCCTTGGTCCGAATGCGTCGTGTAAGGTGTCATCTTGTAGCTCTCGGGGTGTAGATCCCGATTTAAGGGCTGTTCACGTCATCTGTGACGTCATCAGTGACGTAATCAGTACGAGCAGTAGCGAAAGTGGACATTTTGGGGCAGTGAAAGGAAGATATTTGGTGTAGAGATGGACCATCCTTGGTCCGAATGCGTCGTGGGAGGTGTCATTTTGTAGCTCTCGGGGTGTAGACCCCGATTTGGGGGATGTCTGCGTCATCTGTGACGTCATCATTACGAGTAGTAGCGAAAGTGTGCAATTTGGGGCAATGAAGGAAGGTATTTGGGGTAGAGATGGACCATCCTTGGTCCGAATGCGTCGTGTGGGGTGTCATTTTGTAGCTCTCGGCATGCAGACCTCGATTTGAGGGCTGTCCACAGCATCTGTGACGTCATTGGTGACGTCATCAGTAGGAGTAGTAGCGAAAGTGTGCATTTTGGGGCAGTGAAGGAAGGTATTTGGCATAGAGATGCTTCATCCTCAGTCCGAATGCGTCGTGTGGGGTGTCATCTTGTAGTTCTCGGCGTGCAGACCTCGATTTCAGGGCTGTCCGCAGCATCTGTGACGTCATTGGTGACGTCATCAGTAGGAGTAGTAGCGAAAGTGGGCATTTTGGGGCGGTGAAGGATGGTATTTGGTGTAGAGATGGACTATCCTTGGTCCGAATGCGTCGTGTGAGGTGTCATCTTGTAGCAACGATCACCAACGCCATTCTTAATGCTTCAACGCCCAGGTGAAATAGCTCAGAAGCTCTG
Organism: Hanleya hanleyi; assembly: GCA_036873755.1. NCBI lineage: Eukaryota > Metazoa > Mollusca > Polyplacophora > Lepidopleurida > Hanleyidae > Hanleya > Hanleya hanleyi. The sequence goes on from JAVTVY010034511.1 coordinate 12,949, forward strand.
ATATTCCATGGAATTGTCACTAATTCTTCGAAATGCAGTGACGCCCGTCGTTACACCTTAACACACTAACATAACACCATGATATAGACCGGACAGAGAACAACAACAGCAACAACAACAACAATGATTACACATGAGAGAACAACAACAACAAGAAGTTTTTTTTCATATAGTTTATTCTCCCCAATGTTACATCATACCCACGTTGGGGGAGCCGCGTTGGGTATATTTACAATTCAAGAATATTCTTTGCATCTGTCATATTCGTTCCTGTCCGTTAGATGTATTCTCGGCTACTCTTGTCCAATCAGAAGTCGCCATTTCAGAAAGTTCCATCTTCGGCCATGTTCGCTCTGAACCGTTTGTTCTAATCGTCATCGGACAGGCCAGGAAACCGTTGAGGAAACATATCCTCAGATAGTTGTTTGCGCATTCTGAGTATCTATCAGTGCATGGGTGAATACTTTCATCCGATGGGGGTGGTGGGTCAGTTTAACCACAAAGAACGTAACATTGGTGACCCTCTCCACTATCCACTTGGTGTTGGGACGCTGTTCATAGGCCCATTCTAAGGGATCCACAGTGTCCAGTTGGGCCAGCATCGTCTCTAGCGACGCCCGATTGGTGATTGTGAAAGGATGGTCGTACACTGGGTTGATGGCACTGGAATAGAAATAGCACAATTCACACGTCATCTTATGGCATAAGATGTACCCAAATGCTACATTTAATGTGAAGGACGTAGGTTGGTCATTGAAGATGGCTTCCACGTAGCTGCGTAGACGGGCGTGGTCGGTCAGTCGGAAATTGTACAAGTCCAATATAGGGCGATGACGGTGGAAGCAGTGTCGGATCATGGACCAATGGCGTCGATACATCTCACTCACTGGATGATCTTCGGGTAAGAGATCGCTGGGAACATCCACCGCATCTTCCAGAAAATGTTCGTTGTTGTCAGGCGTATGACTGGAAACAGTGATGCTAGGGACCGGCTGGATATCTAGGCTCTTCTGAGCTGTGGGTATAGGCGGGCTCTCCGTGATCGCATCACCAGTGGCATTCTCCTCCCCGGGTTCATCTTCAGTGGATCTGTCCCTCCTGGGTGCCTCTTTAGTGGAAAGTTGTCCCTCATGCCGTGGTGATGCACCATGAATCAAACGCTCATGCCGTTTTAACTGACTGGGTCGTTTGAAGAGTTGACCACATTCTTCGCATGGACGCTTGGATGGCCCATGAATTGAACGTTCATGGCGCTGTAAATGATCTGG
>JAVTVY010034512.1:0-150505 GCA_036873755.1 Hanleya hanleyi
AAATTTGATATGATCATCAGGATAAAGAGGTGAAGGAAGTATCATATTGCATTTACCATGTTAATGAAAATGACAGATTTGATAACGAGAAAATTGAGGACCAAGATTGTGAGAATAATAGGTATGTACAATCAATTGGTACTGAACTGTGCTACTTAAAATAAACATTAAAGAAAATTTTGGGCACGTATTCATGATTGCAGAATGACCACATCCTCATGGTAGGCTACATGCTATTAAGAAAAATAATTGAAATGATCACAAAATATTCTTTAAAATTTAAGAATGTAGTTGAAACTCCCCAGATTTATCAAATCAATTTCCAAATGCAGTGAGTACTGAATATGTCTTCTTCAGATCATAAGGTCATAAGCATACCTACCATGCCTACATTACTAACAGCTTGAAAAAAAAAGAGAAAAAAAAACAAAACAAAAACAGAGGTATAAAATGGTTGCTGTGTTCATAAATCCCACCAGGATCTCACTCACATCGATCTTATTGATTCATTTAAAAAATCAGTGGAAAAACAATTTATACTTTATTCTGAAACATTTGCTGTTTTTAAATCACAAATTTTGCTGTCTTCAATCAGCATCAACCAGACTCCCAGTTTGATTTCAGCTGGATGTATCAGAGAAACCCACAAAAAAATCGTTTGCACAGGCTCACATGGCTGAACTGGCAAGGAGCACTGCAAATCCATTTCTAGTATGGTCCATAGATTCAATAATGGGGCATATCCTTGTCAAATTAAAAAAATTGAATCCTTTATTACATTTTGTACAACACTCAACTTGTTGGCCATCCAGCATTATGTTTCATCAAGTATAAAACAATTACTTGGCTCAGATCGCGATTGGAATCAAGCTGAAGTAAAACTGGAAATCCCCTTTTGGAATGTGACCTTTGTTACCTTCTCACAAAGAAGAGCTTCTTCGGGAACCCTTCTTTTTCTTTATTCTGTGCATTTTGAAAGGGGTGTCAAAGGTTCCCGATATACGAAGAGTGATGTCACCACAAATTTTCTCGCCTTTTTAGCGAAGAGACAAAGAGCAACAACAACTTGCAAACAAAGAATGAAATTGCCGTTTTTAGGATTGTTCGGGATTTTAAAGTCAAGCAGAGGGATGGGTCTCTCTGAATAAAGCTAGGTAGGGGTGTGATTGACACCATTGCTTTTATTTACCCACCACCCATAGAATCCATTTCTTTATTGAGCCTACCACCCACAGAATTGGATTTCATTTTAACACGACCACCCATAGAAAAAAAAAAGACTTGTCATCCGCCCCCCCCATGCCTTTTTTTCTGGAATAGCCCTTAGATGAAAGTATAAAGCATAATGACCAGTGGGTGAGAGTGGGCACTGAAATCTGCCAAAACTGCACATATATTTTGGAAATGTGAAGAAGATAAAATTAGGGAATTGGGATAATTACATGTAAATTAAAGATCAGTTATATTAATTACTGTAGATATATATATATATCTTTATTTCATGAGGGTAACTCTGTCAGTTGCAAAAACTGTTCTTCCCGGAGGCCCTCCAAAAAAAATGAAAAATATACAAGTATGTACAACATATACAATCAAGAAACACTGCAGAGTAAATGTCTTGGCATAAAAATAGTACATAATATTATGTGCTAGAGCATAGGGATTTCAGAAGTCTGGACTTGAAGGCATTGAGAGATGGGGCTTCTTTGAGGTTGTTGCCAAGAGAGTTCCACAGCATTGCTCCAGAAAAACTCGGGCTTTGTTTCAGATAGTTTGTTCTGGGTTTTGGAAGATACAGTTTGTTGTTTTCAGTTGATCTAAGAGTGTGTGCAGTAATTTCATTAACATATTTAAAGAGAGAGTTGAGGTAAGGGGGACATAAGTGGTTGATGATTTTGAACATAAAAATAGCTTTCTGATATGTTATCCGTTCTTGTATGGTTAGCCATCCGAGTTCTTTAAAAAGTGTTTTTGTTGGGGTTGAGTAATCTGCATTTAAAATGATTCTGGCTGCTCTTTTTTGAAGTTTGTAAATTCTGTCAGTCTGTGTAGTGGATGCATTGCCCCAAATTGTGAGGCAATAGTCCATGTGTGGGAGAATGTACGCATTGTAGTAGGTGATTTTTGCTTCTTTGTTGAGTAGGTGTCTGTGTCTATATAGTATTCCTATTTTGGAAGAAAGTTTTTGACAAACATAATCAGTATGATCATTCCAGCTCAGGCTATGATCAACATTAAGGCCCAGTATTTTGTCTTTTTTGACATTCTTAAGCTCATTGCCATCAAGGGTAATCTTAAAATTAAGATCACACCTTTTTGATTTTTGTTTTGTTGTGAGGATCATACTAGTGGACTTTGAAAAGTGAATAAACTTTGACCAAGGAACTTAGTCATTTAATTCTGAAATTTTAATTCTGAAACTAAAAGAACAGTTATTGTAATATCTGTAGAGTACGTGACCAGTTATTTGATTAGATGCCTAATCATTTGCAGGAATTACCTTATGTGGTTTCTCTCAATCCTTCATCGCAGGATCTAGCATTTGTCGACCCGTTATCGACCAGGAAATCCGGTGCTTAAGTTGACCAACTGTTTTCTGTAGTTGGCTGTTAATGACAGTATTTATGGTTCGCTGAGCTGAAAATGCCTGTTATAATCACAGAAGAACCTTAATCACTGGGTACCTATGGGGACCGCCTGATTGTAATAAAATATTGTATGGGTTAGGGTTTAGACCGACAGTAATCACAGGTTTTAAGTCATTGAGAATAGTGGGGAGCTGATCGACACTCGTTTTGTTGGGTCCACCTTTACTGCCAAATGAACATCACTTCGGGTGTTTTGATATCTGTTGACAATTTAAATACCTATTCAATGCTGATACATTTATCAGATGAAACTCATTTTAATTCTGAAACTAAAAGAACAGTTATTGTAATATCTGTAGAGTACGTGACCAGTTATTTGACGGAACAACAACAGAGCTCTCCAGAAAGTGGAATGGATTGAAGTTTCTATGAGAACATTTTGTCACTGTTTTTGATGCTTTGTCTTCTAAATGGAAGTTTTATATATGGGAATTAACATTGGCTGAAAACACTTTAGCGAGAAAAAGTGAAATATAATTTCCCACGAATAATGAAACATTTACATGATCAATATACATGTAGTAATATAGTTAGGAATAAACAGATGGATGACATGGTTTATTCAATTATAATTGGGATAATTAAGATACCTTTATGTATTGTAATCACTCTCACCTGTCGTCTAATTAGAGGGTTAGAACAGCCAACATACCACAGGTATCCTAGCAATGTCATGGACTGAGAAGCACGAGGATGCATTACATGCAATTAGTTTTCTATTTGATTCTGCAGAAACTGTGCTTCAATTGACATGTTCATGTCAGTAAACTGGCTGTGTTCACCTGTCCAAAATGGAATAATTGATTCTGACTCAGCTGCTCATCAGCTTCAACTAGTATTCAATATTGAATGACATAACTGTTACTCTCTTTAGTTAAAGACTTAACTGAACTCCCTGATGTCAGAAATGTAGTAATATTATCTATAGTTTTGAGACTAGGCATAGATGCTCTGTCAGGTCAGCAAATGCAGCCAGGGTTTTGGGGACACAGTTCATGGTGGTTTTTCGTTTTTTTTTGTATTTAGAGATACTGGTTTCGTTTGAACCATTTCCCTTTGTATCATTATGGTACCGGTATCTCCGCTTACATGAATCCTGGATTGAAGATGTTAAATCTGAAACTCAATGATTTTTTGCAATCATATATAATTATTTTGCAAATATTTGGGTTTGAATATTTAAATATTCATGCTCACCAGATGTGTCAAAAGGTTCCTGAGCTTTTAATTCTGATGCCTCAGTCTTTGCAAGTTTTGCCATATTAAACTGGATGAAAAAATGTATCTTTTAATATGTGATGTAATATCTGGTGTTGTAATATGTGATGTTTTCTTGCACTTTCAGATCACCCTGCACCCACACACTTAGTGCGCTGTGAACACAAATGTGCTCGTTACATAGAAGATCATTACACCAGTCGACACAGTGTTGTCATACCAAATGAAGCCACACAAGGTGAGAAATAATAATAAAATAATTGCTATATTTCTCACTTCATAATATAATAACTTCATAATATAATAATAATGAACATGTTGTGTATGTGGCACAAGAATGAATCACATTAAAATATGAATTCATTCAAAATATCAGTTGTTTTTTCATTTTTGATAATTCTAACTTATTCTCTCCGGTTATTCATTCCAGCCGGGTCCGAATGGGTGGTGAATTTGTTCCAGTTCATGTGTCTAGGTTCATGTGTTGGTGGGCCCAACAGACGACCAATCCAAATTGTGTTCACCCTTGAACATGAGTAAGTCACCAGTAAAGTAATTAGTATTCGTCTGTGGAGAGAGATACTTTATACTTGGGACAAGTTGATAGACTTGTCAACCCTGATTGGATGGAAACAAATTGTCCAGGAAATCGGGGTAGAAGAAATCAGTTGATGTGCAAAAAAAAATTAAAAAAAAGGAGTATTCACCACAAACCATTTTGTTTTAAGTTCTATATACATTTTTCCAGTTTAAACTTGAATGATCCCAAGAGTTAACTCCAGATCTAAATGTTGAAATCGACAATAAATTCCTTATCGCTCACTTACGTACCTAAAGTAAATATTTTCTTGAGGGGAGATGGGTGGAGTGTGTCCATAGAGTAATTAGGCTTGAAGATTCAGAAATATATGCTTGAGGGATGTCTAAAGTTTAGATTTGAATAGCCTACATTCTGTATTGTTACCCCTTGAGCTTTTTTTTTAACAAACTATTTCATTATTTTACATGTGTTTTTCAGTCAAAAGGTGCTTGGGAGGAGAGCAGTGGAGGTGAGAATCTGTGCCTGTCCTGGTCGAGATAGGAAAGCAGATGAAAGGCAGGCTCTTCCCGTCAAACCATCCCCGAAAAAAGGTCAGGACAGTAGTTTGGGTCAGAGATTGTGAGGGACATTACCAGAATTGGCATAACTGAATCACTGCCATGTTGTAAATAAGCAGGATTTGAATCTTTCAACTCGACTACTTCTGAGCTCATTAACCCTTGTCCTGTCAACTCCGTGTATACACGTTGCTCGACTGTCAAGTTCCCAGTGTCGACTCCGGATATATACGTTCCGAGAAACTGTCGAACGTTTGATCATTTTTCGAAAGAATTTGGAGCCACGTGTGGAAAAATCAAACCAGACACGGCTTACTCAAACTATAACGTATTATTTCATTAATTATTTCATGTGAGTTCGGTGTTTATTATTAAAAAAGACACTTATTTATGTGAAGATCGTCTACAAATGTAAAACAGAGCGTCATTTATTCAGAAAAGTTTGTTGAAACGCGTAAAAACACACCTTGTTTACAAGCTTCTCCAACGAAAACCCGGAAGGCAATCCCAACGTTAAAGATGTCAAATTGAAGGGCAACAACTCCGCTTTCATTCTTTACAACCTTTCTCGTGTCACGTAGTAAAAATGCGTCGATTTTATTGGGTGAAATGGTCATGTGTTTCGAGTCCTTTCCATTCAACTCCAAGAAACCCGGGAAAATGCTGATCACCTGACGTAAGCCGACTTCCTGATTGGTCAAACTGCTTCCACTGCTCATTAGCATAAAATATTCACGAGTTACGCATGCGCCCTGGCTGATTTCGACGGAGTCAGAATTGCGCTTGGTTTCGCTGAGGGAAGCCACACTTCGCGTAAACAGAAGGATTTTTATCGATTTACTTGAAATATTCAATAAATATTCAATAATCGTTATGCTACGAGTAACCAGGAATACATACTGTGACATCTATAAGAATTTAGACGAGTTATTAAGTGGAGATGAAGCAAAACAGACCGTCCATCGGTAGTACTCTGAACGTGATAGAATTCTAACGTGAGTTTTACGGTACACAATTTTTGTCGAATTACGATTCCTGTATATTTCTAAAGCTGTAAAATGCCAAATATTTTCTAAGTGTATGTTCAGTGTTTCAAATTGATGTATCGTGCATCAAATACCATCCATTATTTCAATTTATTTATAAATTTCAACGACCAGACAGTCGCCTCTTTTGAGCCCATTTTGAACAGTTCAACTCTGCTTGACAGTCTGGCACTCACACTTTGACCAGCGTATAACTGGCCGACAGGACAAGGGTTCAACAATATAAATTTTTCCTTCAAGCTTCAATGTGGAATATGAAATAATTTGTTCATCAACAACCAGAAAGGTGGTATAAAAAAATGTTTGTCCGGTTAATAATATTAATTATGTTGTTTGTGTGTTAAAAACGGGAATGCACAGATTAACTTGAACCAGTTGACCCCATATTAAATCGGGCTTCAAATAGAAAGTGTAATGCATTTAGTTCCTGTTGATAGGAATTTGTTCTTTGTTCTCATCTGGCAGTTTGCCAGAAGTACAACCAGTCTTTGTTAAATTGCTAACATGTACTGATATTTATTAGTTTGTTGTGCATACATTTTTTCAGCAATCTCAAAGGTCACATTAGGAACAGAAATCACAACAATAGGGGCGAAGAAACGAAAGTTAAATGACGATGATGCCTACACATTAACGGTAGGTGGAAATAGGTTTAAGCTTTGAAAGAATAAAATCGCGTACAAGAAAACCAGATCTTGAATTGAAGATAAACAACTACATTTAAATTTCAACGACAATATGCTGAATTTAAATATTAAATCTTGCTTCCTTATATCATTAAGGCTTCCTTATATCATTAAGGCTTCCTTATATCATTAAGGCTAAATAAAATAAAGCTCCAGCTTCACAGGCATCGCCATGTCAGTTTTTTTTAGAACTTTATTCTCCACAGGAAAAATTGGGGGTCTTTTTTACAATTTTTCTGTTTTCCTTTGTACCCATTTCTCTCTCAAAGTTTCACCAAAATCTTGTTGGAAGACAGTCGTTGACCTGTTTTATTTGAAAAAAATAATATTGTTGAAGACGGACTCTTCAAGTAACCAAAGAGAACATTGTAGGTTTCATGTACACTGCATTAATCTACTGCATCAATAGGCGAGAAAAGATGACTGTGCGAAAGAGAAAGAGAAAAAATACAAAAAAACCTCCCTCTCTCCCTTGTCTTTTTTTTTCAAAAAGTGCCCGTGAAGCTAGAAATTAATGTTATTCAGCCTAATGGAGAAAAGACTTAGGTTAATGGTGAGAACATTTGCTTTAATGGGGAAAACTCTTTTTTTATGTTCATCCTGGTAATGTAGTGTATGAAGTCCACCAGATCCCCTAGATTGTAGGTTGATGAAAAATTATTTATTGGCCAATCTTAGAACAATCATTGTCTCCTTCCCCCGTCATTCTGCCTCTGTCATTAATTTTGATACGACTGTTTATCAATGTTCAGGTACGAGGCAAGGAGAACTATGAAATCTTATGCAGAATCCGGGACTCGTTAGAGTTGTCTTCACTCGTTCCACAGCAACAAGTCGACGTTTACCGCCAGAAACAACTGGAACTGCAAAAATCGTAAGTGATCTTGTTTGAATACATGTTTATAGCTGTAGATCAAAAGGACTGGAAGCAGGGTTCATACACCTGATGGAAAGTCCTCAAAACTCCTGGAATTGAAATGCTAACCTGGGAAGTCCTGAAAAATGCTTAAAAATAAAGTTAAATCCTGGAAATGCTTGGAAGAACTACACGTTTTCTTCTGATGTTACTGTGCCAAACTTTGTTCCTGAACTTCGTTAATTTGGTCATCTTTGTTGCCTTATTATTGTAATAAAAAAATCAGGGAAAATTAAAATTATTAACCTGGAAATTCCTTGAAAACTCCTGGAATTTTTTCCTGCTGTAAGTGTATGAACCCTGTGGAAGTTGAACAACAGGCACAAAGTTCTAACAGTACTACTCTACCAGCTATACTGTATGATTGCTCTCCATCACACAAACATACTCACATCTACAGAAATACACAAGTTTATAATCTAATCTGCTTTTATGTCATTACTGCTTCACCAACACAGTTTTTTTCTTGCCCAGTTAACCACTACTGCAGCAATGATTCAATACTTGCCACCTCAGAGTTAATGCTTTTTAGTGAACATGTTGATGAATGTTCCAAACATTGCTTCTCATCAGTTTCTAATCCTGTCAGATTGTCACTATTGTCCACTGCACAGGAATTCAAAGCTGTCACCGTTATTAGTTTAGGTCAAGCTCAACCGGTGGAAATTATATTCCTCGATTCTTGTCGAAGAACCAAGATCTGATGTCTTATGATCCGAAGGGCTGGGCCTCAAATGTCTATATCTTTGCACAAGGAAATATGTGACCTTAACTGACTGCAACATGACAGCTAAATGATTGAATATTAGACCACTCGCCATAATCTATGATTAGATAAAAAAAAGTGTAAGTTCTCAGCAGTGGGAATTGCTTGCCTATCTCTGCATTTATATTTGTATGTCCTTTCTATTGGTCTTTCACATGCACATTTACAATTGCTGCACTAAAAAGTGATGTTTCACAGGTGGTGGCTGCTTGGCTGGATTTAAGTTATTTTGACCCAAATGTTTATCCAGATTTTTACAGTACTATAAACATATATGTTTACTTGTTGAAATGGTAAGACACAGTTTTTGCCGACTTGGAATTTCACAGTTTTTTACCTGCTCTAGTTCTGACATTGTGGGACCTCCTTCCCTCACAGTCAACCACCACCAGCCGGCCACCTGAACATGAAACAACCAATCAAAACTCTCCAGTCAAAATTTGAACTATACTGGCAGCAGTTTTGGCTCTCGTACTGATCGTGCCATTTTGGCTGAATAATTTCAGGTGGGTAGCTGCGATGGTGGTTGAGGAAACACAGGGGAAGCCTGTCCCAGAAAAAAAGAAAAAGTTCCCTCCAAAACCAGCTTACAGATCGAAGGGAAAATTTTGAACAGGACTCTCAGCAGATGTGGAATCCCGTGCAGCGAATTTCTGTATACGTCCTCAGATCTACTATTCCCATGGTTACTGTCACCATACCTACTATTGCCATCTGTCACCATGGTTACTATCACCACCTGTCGCCATGGCTATTGCCACCTTTTACCCTGGTTACTGTTACCACCTGTCGTCATGGTTACTGACACTATGGTCACTATTTTCACCCATTACCATGATTACTATCAACAACAACTACTGTCACCACCCATCACTGTGGTACTATCATCACCTGTCACCATGGTTACTATCAACAACTACTGTGAGCACCCATCACTGTGGTACTATCATCACCTGTCACCATGGTTACTAGCAACAACTACTGTGACCACCCATCACTGTGGTACTATCATCACCTGTCACCATGGTTACTAGCAACAACTACTGTGACCACCCATCACTGTGGTACTATCATCACCTGTCACCTTGATTACTTTCACTTGTTATTAATATGACAGTACCATAGTATAGTGCTGGATTTTCTCTTGTGTAGCTAAAATGCTTGTCCAGTCAATGGAACAGATGGGAACGTATGAAGATGAAAGAGTTGAAAATGGGTCAGAAACAGTTGTTGGTTTCTGTGAATCTGCCTGGGTGCAGTTATTCCAAGTGCAGTTATACCAAGTGCTAGCGTGTTTCGTGGCCTATTTATGGGCAACATCCATTTTGTCCAATTATATCTTTGTTGATGTATTTGCAGTGTCCATATTGGGTCTGTTGAATTTGTTTTTAGCAAAAGGAACTCTTGTTTTGATATTTTGTTTAGCATTAATTAGAGATGACATTGCCAATTATAACTTATTTCAGATGTATGGAAGTGATATCCAGCGAGCCACCGAACAAAGTTTTCATCCAGACTTCCAACTACCATCAAACCCATCATCAAAACCATGCGATATACCCTGTTGAGTGGTAACTCACATGGAGGAAAAATATACAAATTGTACATATTGGGACATTTTAATGCAGAAAATAGTGCCTACCACACATACATAAATACATCGTTGTATGTATGTGTGGATTACTTTTTTATGAACTTTGTTACGGAAACTATTGCAATTTTCATATGCCATTTGATCATTCGGTCATTCGTATATCATTTTCAAAGTCAAGACTGCCAACTGTTTATGTTTGGACATGTGTCAAAAGTTGCATATAAAACATTGCCGTCCTTCCATATGCTGTTTATTTTTAAACCAGAATTATTCAAGATGTCGTTAATCGTTATCTTGATAATCATCTTGTTATCATGGTCATCATGGCAAGTCCGATTTTAATAGTCGCGAGCTCATTGACAAACCACCAATCATTCAGGTCAATCAATCGACCTTGACGTACAACTTTCTCATTGTAAGTGATACATTATATTGCCAGTGATGTGCTTGTTTTCATTCTCATTATTTATGTAATATAAATATATATATATATATATGATCTGTTCGGCTGTTTCTTTTATATTTGTTTTCAATTATTTATTCATGGAATATTACGTACTCTTAATATCCTGTTACTATAATATATTAGTAATGGTGAATAATGGTGCCTGGTCTCCCTATTTTGTTACATTTCCTACTTAAACTGCAGTTGTGTATGTACCTGGTTTTTCAGTGATGTAGGACGAAGTTTCATGAATTTACAGGATTTCCAGTAGTGGCAAATGGGCAAGTGGTTGGCCATTGTTCCATATGCTAAGTCACCTTGGAAAGCGGTATCTCCTCTTACATGAACTATATCCCATGTACATGTGTACCCTGTAGCGAAAGTTCGGAAGATACTATTAATTGTTCAGAAAATCCTGGAACTGGTTTCTAGTGAATTAAGAATTATTTTACTGCGGTAAAATGTTGTTTTAACTCCCTTACTAGAGATTGATTAAGAAAGTAAAGGGCTTTTAGATAATTATGTAAATAGTCATTATTAGGGACCGTCTATAATTTACACGAACAGTTGTAAGTTGTCTGTTGTACCAACTTGCAAACATGTGTGAACTTTGGACAGTCCCCAAAGTCATTATTACAATATAACATTACTCATCAGGTAGTATAACCTGTGAAAACCGTCCATTCCCTTTTTGTACATTCTACATGTACAGGTGTTATTTTTTATTAATTTGTATATTTAAAACTTGTAGATTTTGTATTTATTTCTTCTTGTACATGTGCATCGTGTATGCATGTACTCGTTTCTGTATATTTATTATAAAATAATCACAGATAGTATACCAGGGAAGTGCGGATCATTTTGTAATATACCAACAAGCCTCGTTTATACTCAAAATTTATGGGAATCTAGACTGATTCTCACAATTTTGTCCAGCTGGATTAGTGCGATACATTTTGGTCAAAATTTGCTCAAATTATGAGAATCTGATCGAGTCCTGTGATTTCGATTCAGGAAAATTGAATTCCTGTGGAACAATATGCCCTGGCCATGAAGAGGCAAAAGATTGATTCAGGAAGGTGGGGCGAGGGGGCACTCTCTGGAGAAAGTTTCATATTTTGGCTTGTAATATTCAGCTAATTAAATTCTATGCATGGTCCAATGATTCTACTGAAATTCAAAATTGATATACATGTGAACATTATCATCTGTGTGTCTTTGTAATAGATTTGTTATGCATTTGTTGATGACTACATGAATAAAATATAGTCCTTCATATTTGTATTATTCTTCATTTCTTCCTTCGTCATTCATCATGTTTATGTTAAGTTTTCTTCCTCATTTGATTACAGTCGTCTCTTTGATAATTCACCTCCAGAACTCAATTTGAAAACCAGCTCATTTTACTCCTTCATCACTACGAATTTAGACTTCCCTTGGATTTCCTTTTTCCAAGTCTCTGAATAGCTGACACATCGAATAAGAAGCTGTGTTTTATTATATTAAAATGTGAAAAAAATTAGAAAGAGGCAGATTTTTGAAATTTCAACTAATATCACCTTGGCTTTATTTCTGGTACATGAATTATGAAAGAGTCGACTGATTTTACTGTATTTCCCCAGAATTCCAGTTTTCCTAGTCGTAAGGTTGAAAAAAACATCACTGAATGTTCAAGACTTTGACAAGGAAAATGTTGAAAATGGTATCCAGCACACACATTCTGTATCCTAGTCATCTAAACTATACCACCAGTTATCCACATTCATCCCTAATTAAAGGATGTCTCATGTTTATATGTGACAAACACTTTGTAATGATAATACATTAAACTGATATTTTTTCAATCCAAAACCTGCAAAAATGAATTTATGGTTGTCAAAAGGAGCTCACTGGCCTACTTTGGTATTTTTGAAGCATTTATAGGGATACCTTTCCCTTGTAACAAAAATGTGACCCCTCAAACCAAAATTATATTTTAGCAGGAGATATGAAGTTTTTTTGTGACGAGAAAATCGTCCCTATAAATGCCTCAAAAATAACAAACTAGGTCTTTGTGATGAGTCGTAAATTCATTTTTATTTAGCTAACCATTTTTTTCTAGGCTGATACCTCTTCGTTGAGAAAAATATGCAGACCATCAAGTGCCTCCTACATTTCCTATATTTTCCTATATGTTTTAGTCATTCCTATATTTTACTCAAAACCACCTATATTTCCCATATTTTGACTTTTTCTCATGAAAACTTTCATCAATGCACTGTAATGAGTCGAACTGACATGAGGAAATATTTTCGCCTCGCATCGCTCAGCAAATATGAAAATATTTAAATCTCTGCTGAATCAAACAACAGAATAGGTCGCCTGAAACACCACTATGACCACATTCAGTGAAAGTAATTTGATTAAACACCAGAAAAATAACAAGTTTGGAACATACAATGTAGTACAGACCTGTCTTACACTCCTTTATTTCCTATATTTTATTCAGAAAATTCCTATATTTCTCCTATATTTTTACAAATTTCCTCCTATATTTTCTCCTTTATTTTCACTGAGCCACTTGCAGGCCTGAATATGGGTTAGTAGGTTTTGGATTAAGAAAAAACAAACCTCTTTATTACCATCACAGATAAAGGAGATTTTCCCATGTAAAAATCAAACTTTCATCCTATTATATAGAATAACTGATCTGAATCTGTAATACAAACAATGAGAATGCACTTGTACTCCATGTTCTACATGTAGGTGAACTGTGGGAATAATTTACATTAGAATTAGAATAAACATTCTATTTGATCATGGTTGACACTCCTTGAATTCTTGGTCTTATTCCAATATTGGTTTATCAAATAAGTTTAAATGAACACATTTCCACTTGAGATTGAATGATTTTTGATTGACCATACTTGCGGTGACCTGTAGGAAAATCTAGTGATGTACTAAGAAATAGTCCCATACAAAGGACTTGCAGAAAGCGAGTTTTGACGCGAAAGATTTGGTAACAAGAGACCTTTGATATCATGTCCCCACTTGTACAGATCCAGTCGGTGTGTTCATCGGTTCAATGGCTAAAAGTTAGATCACTCAGCAGAATGGTTGAATGCCTTGTTGGACTTGCTCAAAAAACTTCAGATAAATGCAATGAAGCCAGCAGAAGTAATAAATATAAAAAATAGTACCAGTAGCCACATGTTTGTAAACCACTAGTGTGCCAGTTAGATAACTATGGTGTACCAGTACTATAGTCCAAAGAGAGTAATACTAGCCCAATCACAATAACGTGCTTGCCTGCTGAAGCAACTAATTGTGTTGACCTTTGTCGCATGTTCTAACATGCATGTGCAGTGATACATCAAACATGCACAAGCATAAATGAGAACTCAGATAGTAGACAACTTGAGGAATAACTTTTAGCCATCTTTAACAGCTTTGCTCTTGAATATCAGACATGTCCGACAAATTTTTGTTACTTGAATGGCTGTGAACTGTCACTGTACATGTGACC
The DNA here is from genome assembly GCA_036873755.1 of Hanleya hanleyi. NCBI lineage: Eukaryota > Metazoa > Mollusca > Polyplacophora > Lepidopleurida > Hanleyidae > Hanleya > Hanleya hanleyi. The sequence continues at coordinate 13,923 of JAVTVY010034512.1, forward strand.
AGTTATGATGCCAAGGTTACCAAAGGTCATTTCATCATGATTGGCCAGTCGATCACACCAGTCCTTCATTGGTGTGAAATGTTATAAGAGGTGTTGTCGTAACCAATGAAGAGGTATCAATTGATGGCAGATGTCAAGAGAGGTCATCTGATAATAATGATAATCATGATATGCTAACAGATGAAGCGGTTATCTCCTGATTGGCTCACAGATGAAGCAGTTATCTCATGATTGGCTAACAGATGAAGCAGTTATCTCATGATTGGCTCACAGATGAGTTTATCTCCTGATTGCCTAACGGATAAAGAGGTTATCTCCTGACTGACTAGCATTTATCTTGTGATTGGCTGAAAGATGAAGTGGTTGTCCAATGACGTTGGGTTCCCTGGTCATTACTTGATAGGCTAACAGATGAAGAGGTTATCTCATGATTGGCAAACAGATGAAGAACTTATCTTATGATTGGCTGAATGATGAAGAGATTGTCCAGTGAGACTGAGGGTTGACTGGTCATTAAATGATTGGCTAACAGACAAAGCAGTTATCTCATGATTGGCTGAAAGATGGAGGGGTTATACAGTGACACTGGGTTAACCTGTCATTAAATGGTTGGTTAACAGATGAAGCGGTTATCTCATGATTGGCTAACAGATGAAGAGGGTTTGCCAGATGAAGAGGGTTATCTCATGATTGACTAAAAAATGAAGAGGCCATCAAATGACACTGTGGGTTAACTGATCATTTCATGATTGGCTAACAGAACATTATTGGCTAAAAGTTGAAGAGGTTATGATTGGCTGACAGATGAAGAGGTCATCCAGTGACACTGAGTTAACTGGTCATTGCATGATTGGCTAACAGTTACAGATGAAGAAATATATGTGTATCACTGATGGGTTGTACAAGGTCATATCACAGTGTCCTTACGTATACATAATAATTGACACAGAATTTAGTGGGAGTATAGAAAATGATGCAAATACATTCTAATAAATGTATAAAAGAAAAAGAAAGAGGACAAGTTGAATTCCCTGTTAAAAAAGCTCCTGCTCAGAATAATCTGTTTAGTGGTGATATAAGCTCAAGCTGCTGGTTTGTAACGGAAGATGCTGCTGGGCTGTGCAGAAAACCCAGCATGGCGATGTTTACAGGTTCAGACTCTGATTTCAGATAATGTTTAGGATACAGTGACACAGATTCTCCTCGTGACATTCCCCCGTCTGGATGTCGGGTCATCAGACCATATATTAAGAAGTCCAGCAGAAAGACGACTGGGAAAACTGGGCATGGTAACCCATGTATAGGTTGATGAAATTTGAGGTGCTAACATATTGTCAGTTGATGTCATGTTAATGGGGACATGGAGGCACGTTGCAGTTTTTCTGGTTTTCTTTGCTTTTTTCCCTCAACAAATTTGGCCAAAAGGGTATTGTCTGTCTGCTCATCATCCTTGTTCCATATGCTGGAGAATGTGTTTTCCAATGTTTCATTCAGCAGCAGAAAAGTTATTTTACTGTAATGATTATCAAACACTTACATGTTGTGTTTTACCCTCAGAAACTCCCAGTCTCGGATAGTGACGATCCCTAGCACAAGTAATGGCCCAGTGGATGGCCGCGAAGGTAGCATGCCATTCCGTACAGGTGAACATGTTGTCAGCTCAGCAACACCCCCGGTCACAAACCAGGCCTGTCAGAACAACAACACAGACAAAAAGCCAGTCATCATCCAGCCAGCTGATGACTCCATTGCAAAGTAATTCAGGCTCTCGCTGTACAATTGTTTAGCTGTTGACATACAAGAAAAAATGATATTCAGGCATTTCAGAGACCCACTGTGTCCAAATTACATTTGAGATCAACAAGCTGATGGTAGTCATCCTAATACTTTAATAGTAACTCACAACTTGAGACATCATGACCCGTCAGGTGTTTTCACATTGAACCTAATTGTACTCGCATAAAATAGGAGTTTTGAATTTAAATTCAATGCCTAAATATTCCGTCGATTCGTTGTAATAGCCATGACAATTTTGTATGGTGCGTGAAAATTATCAAAGTTCTAAAATATATAACTCCTATCCACAGTTTCTGTACCGATATACACATTCCCTCTTCAGTCGGACAGAACGGGGGAATATGATGTTGTGCTTTGTCTGTTTCTCCATACAATATTATTTTTGTTGTTGATTTCAGATGGCTGACTGACCTCGGACTATCTGCTTACATTGATAACTTTCACCAGGGTGGATTATACAACCTTTTCCAGTTGGATGAATTTCAGCTTGAAGTATGTTGAAACTGCCTTATCATTTTCAAATACTACACTAACTTTCTGTCATTTCTCTTAGGGAGCGTAGCAAAAATCGGAACGTTCCAATGGAACATTTGCGTCCAGTATTGGATGCAGCCACGTTCCATTTTCAGCTACTGGAATGTTCCACATTAGAGGAACGTTCCCCTTGAATGTTCTGTACAGAGGGAAAGTTCCTGCCGAACGTTCTGGTTTTAGATACTACAAGTACGACCAGGTAGGCGAAAGAATGGCGAAAGCTATGCGTATGCGTGCGCGCATGGTTCGGCAATGTACTTTAGCAAGAGCAAGTTACTTTCGCGAAAGTATGTTTCTTTTGCGTACGCAATTTTTTTAGCCAACAAGAAGCAGACAGTTTTTCGGCATCGGTGTTCGAGATGGCGACATTTGCGGGAAAGAAAATTATGTTGCTTGGCCTAGAACAAAACACGTCCTAATTTCCCTGGCTGGAAGCAGTGGGGCTTATAACACATTCAATTGTCATCTCTGCATTAATTACGTATTATAAACAAGAAATAAGAGCCCCCCCCCCGCAGTTTCTGGACATAGGAATTCGACATTTGTAACTCTGTGAACTTTGACCCTGCAAAGCTATCCCCCTGCAGAGAGCCGCACCACGCATCGCTGATAAGAGGACTTTGGCAGATGAATTGATGAATTAAAATACCGTACAATAACAACTACATGGCTTGTTGTCCCAAGGTTTTGTGTTGTAATCTGTTATGGTCGGCGTGAGACGTGCAGCTCTTTTGTTTGTAACCTTGGCTGGGGTTTTTTCTGGGTTTTTTTTCACTGTTTGGTCCCGGAGACTTGAATGAATGAAAGATTTTTTATAGTAGTGCGCCCAGCCCATTATGAGCCGAGTACGTTGACAAAACAACGGAATAAAAGAACAACATTTCACGTAGGGTACATAGGTCTAATACCCATTACTAAGTAAGAGTATATTACTAATAACACTTTAAATTAAGCCTCTAATTAAGGAACTGAATCCTGTTTTGCGAGACATATTATATATAAAATGCCACATCTCTTGACATGGAATCGGGTGGGTCTAACAAAAGAAAAAAATAGTTGAGAAGATACTATATTATCCTGGATGGTATAAAAAAAGATTCATTCTCATCGAGGCGTATAAGGTAAAGTATGAATTGCGTTAATGTTTACATTCGTTCCGTTCATTTTGCGGTCCGTTCGTGTTCATTTCGTTCCGTTTTGCGGTTTTTCCGGTCAAACGCGGTCGGTCTAACTCCGTTCACAATTCGGTTGTATTTCGTTCAAACTCCGTTCATCCTTTTGCGTTCATTCCGTTCATTTCGTTTCGTTCTCATAAATGTAAACGTGTGTAATAAATTACTTTGTCATATCATCGGTCATATTCGCGGAGAACATTTGTTGAAAATGGCAACTTGTCATTACACGGATTTCCAGCTCCAAGAAAATAACGAAGATCGATCTTCATTATCCCCAGACTCACAGAGATATACGTTTCTTCTTTCTATTACAATCAACTTTACATTAGATATAAAAACATAATTTTATATGCTCTAAGTCGAAATGAAATCTTTCGCGACGTCTGCACGAAAGAGTGCTTTCGCCGAGGTCCGAGTGCTGCCAATAACAACAAGGTCAACAGCAGGGAACTTTTCGGTCTTCAATTTCACATTCCGGTTTTCTCGCGCCAAAAGTGAATGCTTTATGCAAGAATTTCTTCGATTCACTCTAGATGATCTGTATTATTATCTCTTATGAAGGCGACTGTAAAACTGTTGATAAATTTGGGCGATATGAGAAAAGAAAAAAGTTATTCATATTTTTTATCAGAATATTTATCTTCTATATTCTTCTGTGCTATCCATAAAATTATCTTGCATCTTTCTCTTTTGTTTTAACATTAGACAAATTTTTAGGATTATGTCAATATTTAGGAAGAATGGGCTAATAAGTTTCTCATTATCGGTACTTTTCTCCGTGATATCTACACAAGGGACAGGATTCCGCAACACAATTTGAGGATGAAAAACATATTATGAGAATGAATCATTTTTATACCATCCAGGATAATATTAATTTAGTATTTTCTCAACTATTTGTTCTTTTGTTAGACCCACCCGATTCCATTTTAAGAGATGTGGCATTTTATATATACTGTTGTCTCGCAAAACGGGATTCAGTTTCTTAATTTGAGGCTTAATTTAAAGTGTTACTATTTATTGTCCCCCGCTACTTAGTAGGGGGGGGACTTAGAAACACCGGTGTCCGTAATTCCGTGATTCCGTAATTCCGTAAGATTTTCTTGTCCGGACAATAACTCATGAATGATTCAACCGATCAACTTCAAACTTGGGGTGTGTCTTGACATTGGCCAGAGGACGGTTGGGATTGTTTTTCAGCAATGTGCGTAATCCAATATGGCCGCCGTCAACCATTTTGGATTATAAGCAGTTCGATCTTAGATTTTCTTGTCCGGACAATAACTCGTGAACGATTTAACCGATCAACTTCAAACTTGGGGTGTGCCCCTTGACATTGGTGAGAGGGCAGTTGGGATTGTTTTTCAGCAATGTGCGTAATCAAATATGGCCGCCGTCAGACATTTTGGATTATAAGCAGTTGGATCTTAGATTTTGTTGTCCGGACAATAACTCGTGAACAATTTAACCGATCAACTTCAAACTTGGGGTATGCCTTGACATTGGTGAGAGGACGGTTGGGATTGTTTTTCAGCAATGTGCGTAATCTAATATGGCCGCCGTCAGCCATATTGGATTATAAGCAATTGGATCTTAGATTTTCTTGTCCGGACAATAACTCGTGAACGATTTAACCGATCAACTTCAAACTTTGGGTGTGCCTTGACATTGGTGAGAGGACGGTTGGGATTGTTTTTCAGCAATGTGCGTAATCTAATATGGCCGCCGTCAGCCATATTGGATTATAAGCAGTTGGATCTTGTCCGGACAATAACTCGAGAACGATTCAACCGATCTACTTCATATGTGGGGAGTGCCTTGACATTGTTGAGAGGAGGATTGGAATTGTTTTTCAAGGACCGTGTGCTTGATCCAATATGGCCACCATCAGCCATACTGGATTTCATTGGATTTTAAGCAGTTTGATCTTGTCCGGACAATAACTGGAGTACGATTCAACTGATCTACTTCAAACTTGGGGAGTGCCTTGACATCGGTGAGAGGACGGTTGGGATTTTTTTTCAGCAATGTGCATAATCCAATATGGCCACCGTCAGCCATATTGGATTATAAGCAGTTGGATCTTAGATTTTCTTGTCCGGACAATAACTCGTGAACGATTTAATCGATCAACTTCAAATTTGGGGTGTGCCTTGACATTGGTGAGAGGACGGTTGGGATTGTTTTTCAGCAATGTGCGTAATCTAATATGGCCGCCGTCAGCCATATTGGATTGTAAGCAGTTGAATCTTGTCTGGACAATAACTCGAACGATTCAACCGATCTACTTCATACCTGGGGAGTGCCTTGACATTGTTGAGAGGAGGATTAGGATTGTTTTTCAAGGACATGCTTAATACAATATGGCCACCATCGCCCATACTGGATTTCATTGGATTTTAAGCAGTTTGATCTTGTCCGGACAATAGCTGGAGTACGATTCAACTGATCTACTTCAAACTTGGGGAGTCCCTTGACCTTAGTGAGAGGACAGTCATGTATTATGTTTTATGGATGTGCATAATCCAATATGGGTGCCATCCGCTGTATTAGATTATGTTAAGCTCATCAGCGATATCTTCATTTTCAAATCATACTCTTATCAATGATATGAGATATCATCGACAAAAATAAAATCGACCATAGAGGTCCATGGCCCCCGCAGCAGCAGCGCCAGTTATGGTGCTGCTAGCGGGGGACATGGACCTCTATGGTCGATTTTTGTATTGGTAATATCCTATTACCTCGTAATGGGTATTAGATCTACATGTACCCCAGGTGAAATGTTGTTCTTTTATTCCGTTGTTTTGTTACCGTAATCGGCTCATAATGGGCGTATTAGTACAAAAACAAAATCATTCAGTCTCCTGGACCGGGACCAAACCGTAAACAAAAAACAAAAAAAAAACAACAGCCAAGGTTAAAAACAAAAGAGCTGTAACAGATTAAAACACAAACCTTGGGACAACAAGCCATGTAGTTGTTGTATTATTTTGATAATCAATTCATCTGCAATCACAAATTCCGAAGTTAACGCTACAGGTGATCACACTGCGTACCGAAGGACTACCAAAGTGCGTGGAGCGGCTGTTTTCATGCAGGGGCATAGCTCTGCAGGGTCAAAGTTCGCACAGTTGACTATGTTAATTCCAAACTGCGGGGGACTTTTATTTCTTGTTTCAAATCGGCATAATTAATGCAGAGATGACAATTGAACGTGTTATAAGCCCCACTGATTCCAGCCAGGGAAATAAGGACGTGTTTTGTTCATAATTTAACTCGGGTGCAAACAAATCAACACAGACAAACCCATAAACCTTTAATTACACAAAACGGCAACATTTCACGACGTTTTATTGACTACTGATACATCTTTCGCGAAAGATACAGCTTTCGGAAAAGATAGAGAGACTTGAAACTATGACATGAATCCACTCAATTTCTTGACGTCGAGCTTTCGCGAAAGCAGTGCGTGAGCTAACGGGAATCGTATGCCTACAGTATACGAATCTGGGACTTTTAGTTGCTGGTCGTAGAACGTTCGGGTGCTTAAGAACGTTCAGGTTCTTCAAAACGTTCGGGTGCCTTCATGCTGAACGTTCCTGGTAGGTAGAACGTTCCTGCCGAACGATCCGAGTTACTGAAACGTTCAACAGTGGGCATTCTCTTGTTCCACTGGAACAAAAATCGCGTTCTGATTTTTGCTACGCTCCCTTAACCTACGGAATGTGGTAAATTTTTCAAACCATAAATGCACGAAATGTAATATAGCCAATCAAGATATGAGTCGAATCACTTAGGGTCGCTGGGTGTTTCTTTGATCTCCAAATAAGGCAAACAGCGGTTGCATTGCTGCTCGAATAGCGGATAAAATCTGAATTTTCAGAAATAGAAACCGTGTGATATTTGGCCAAGGCGAGAATCTGTAGTATTCAACAACAGGTATGGTCTGCTATTAACGGCCAAATTGGGGGAGATAATTCAATAGAGGGGAGCTAACTCTTTTATACTTGATCTTGTAGGATTTGTCCAAAATGAAGATTGGCACGGCACACAGGAACAGAATCTGGAAAGAACTGGTTGAGTTACGCCGGGCGGCCGAGCTCACCATGAACTCGCAACTACTGGATAGAACCTCCAGTTCAACATCGACGATAAGTCTTAATTCCCAGTCGAGCACATATTGCCCAGGGTACTACGAGGTCACTCGGTACACATTCAAACACACCATCTCACTCACGAAGGAGGACCATGATTACTGTGTTGGAAAGAAACGCCGCTCCTCTGATCATTGAACCAGGACTGTATAATGACCTTTCTTTTTTCTCTCGGAGGGGACCAACTTTCAAAGTATAAATAAGTTTGAAAAACATGCTTTGCGATGTCCGTGTCCAGCTGGAATTTCAGACTTCATTTGAAAGCATGGCAGAGACCCTGATATTCCAAATAAGTTGAAGCCTGTGAAACTTCATTATTTTCCTTGCATCATGTTTTGCAATACACTGTGACCGAAAACAACGATTTTTGTGTGTGTTCATTTTATGATCAATCATGAGTGTGAGTGGCCATAACTACAGTATAACAAAATAATATTACATCAACATTGTATGACGTGTCTTCATGCCTTCAAATGGTATTATATATATGTGTATGTATTATTATTGCATAGAAACTATATGCAATTTTTTCCTGTAATGTGTGTAAATGCAATGAGCTGTACGTTCAAACGATGTGTTCAGTTACCAAATACGGTTCATATGAAATCCGTCCATCTTTTTCATAATGGGAGCTCATGAACTTTTCAGTTAGTTTTTGTACTGTTCGAAGATTAAAAATGAATGCATTCATAATTTCAAGGGATAAATTATCTTACATGTTCTTAGACAAGCATAGTTTTCTATAAATATTTGGTACGGTATGTAGGTTGCTTTAAAGTATTCACTTTTAAGGATATCTGATATATTTATGGAAGCATTGACCTTGACCTGAATGTATTCCTCCCATATTTGGAGCATCCATACAGTGTGCTCATGCCCTATATGTTAGTCTGACCATTTATCTAAACTTGGGTAAATTTTTGGATTACTTCAATGTTATGTAGCTGTCTTCACTTTCATGCTACTCCTGCCACCCAGTACATTTGACCTGAATTATATCATGTAACCATCGACATCAGCCTTGTCGGCTACACATTATCCAAATTCAACACTTACCTTCGCCAGATTTAGCCAGATGACCATTTAATGGTTTTGGGGCCTCCTAAATTGAGAAACTTCCACCCTCAATTAACACATTGTCTTGGCCAATCCATAAAGAACTGAAGAAAATATTTGTGCATGACTAGGTATGCCTATCATTACCGGACACATACTACATTACACTGGCTGCCAAATCGTGCACAATAAAGCATTGGGGGGATTATTTTGAGAGAATGTCCATAAACAGAACCATATTATTGGCTCCAGTGCTACAGTGTGTGTCATAATACTTTAGATATACTGGGGTATTTATAAACATAATAGGTTAAGAGTCTTTCTGTACTCTTCACTAACTTTCATAAATTAATATAACTATATTCATCCCCTACTGAATTTTGACAGAATATACATATGCATTCAGTTCTAGGTTTATTGGTCCATCTGCATGTTGCTGTAGCCGTAAGACAAATTCAATGAAAAAAATGGAAATGGATAAGCTATATTTCCTATAATTATTCGACACAACTGTTTCACATTATTTTAATACAGTACATGTGTATGGTGTTTGAAATTAACTAATTATGTAATATCGTGAAGTTTGTCGGGTCAGAACATGGAAATTGTGTGGTTATGTATGGACATTCCCGGACACTGCACCAGCAAACATAGCATATGCTATAACACAGGCTATGACTCGTTTTCGTTCTGTCACAGTTAACTGGTTCAGGGGAGGTAACTCCACTACACTGGATCAGGAAAGGCCTGTATTGTGTGGTAAGCTATGAAAGCTCCCAATGCGTGATGGGTTTTGTGGGCCTGCTCATACAGCGACAGACTTGTAATCAGGAGTTAGTTGCAGGCCTAAGATTGGATGATAATATATTGCACGTGACAGCTGATTGGCTGAGTTGGAATGGGGGGGTTTATGTATTATGTGTATGTATTTAAGCCCAGTGACTTTGACGTTAATGATCAACTGCAGATACATGTACACTGTATGATCTGCTTGGGGTTTTTGGGGGTTTATTTTTTTTTTTTTGTTGTTGTTGTTGCTTTTTTGAGGTAGAGCATTAATTCAAATTTACCTAAAATATGAATAACTGTTAACCTAAACTTTGAATAATCAGTAGGAGTATATTTGTGAAAGTAATGGTACAGTCATAGTTCAATGATAATATCTCGGAACTCTCATGTTGGATTAGGTTTCTGGTACCATCGATGCCTGTGTTCATCTGGGTATTCCGCTTTCCTCCTACACATACTAGCTAAAGTGGCACCGAGGGCAGATATGATGGTGGTTCTTACTATTATTAATTATCCAATATACTAATACAGTATTTTCATTAATAATGTGCATTTGTCTTTTAGTGTTCCACATGCAAAGTACATAGTGATGTATAGAGTTCTGTTTTCTGTATGCTAGATAGTTATTAGCTCTTTTGGAGTCTAAACTGGGAACAGATCTGTATGGTACACATCTTTCGAAGATTGATGTCTGGCCAAAATAAGCAATGCAGTGCTTTGTACAATGGAAACTTGCCTTTCCAAGTAAGAACATGTAACCTGTTCTTGATTTGGGATTTACATGGAGATTACACAGTGAAACATGAATACTTTTATGTGCTCTCAAATTAAAGCTCAGCCACTGCATGCTTGGAGATGGAGTAGAGATGGTTTGTAAACCCCATCCATGCATGAGTGGGCACTAGAGGTTGTTCTGTAAACAGCAGCTAACATTACATGGGTGGGCAGTAGAGGTGGATTTGTGAACCGTACTACTGCATGAGTGGGCAGCAGAGGTGGATTGTAAACACCAGTCATAAGTGCACGGGCAGTAGAGATGGTTTTGTAAACAGATGTACATGCATGGGCAGTAAAAATGATTGATAAACAGTAACTAGCATTACATGGGTGGGCAGTAGAGAGGATATGTAGACAGTACTAGTGCATGAGTGAGCAGCAGCGCTGGTTTTGTAAACAGTACTTCTGGATGAGTCATTGAGCGGGCAGCAAAGGTGGTTTTGTAAACAGTACTTCTGGATGAGTCATTGAGCGGGCAGCAAAGGTGGTTTTGTAAACTGTACTTCTGGATGAGTCATTGAGTGGGCAGCAAAGGTGGTTTTGTAAACAGTACTTCTGGATGAGTCATTGAGTGGGCAGCAAAGGTGGTTTTGTAAACAGTACTTCTGGATGAGTCATTGAGTGGGCAGCAAAGGTGGTTTTGTAAACAGTACTTCTGGATGAGTCATTGAGCGGGCAGCAAAGGTGGTTTTGTAAACAGTACTACTGCATGAGTGGGGAGTAGAGGTGGTTTTGTAAACAGTACTACTGCATTAGTGGGGAGTAGAGGTGGTTTTGTAAACAGTACTTACTGCATGAGGGGGAGTAGAGGTGGTTTTGTAAACATCTGTCATAAGTGCATGGGCAGTAGATATGGTTTTGTAAACAGATTTACATGCATGGGCAGTAGAAATGATTGATAAACAATAGCTAGCATTGCATGTGTGGGCAGTTGAGGTGGTTTTATAAACAGTAGCTAGCCGTGCATGAGTGGGTAGTAGAGGTAGTTTGTAAACAGTAGCTAGGAGTGCATGTGTGGGCAGTAGAGGTGGTTTTGGAAACCATACAAGAAAAAGTGTGGGCAGTAGAGATGGTTCTGTACACAGTAGCTAGCAGTGCATGTGTGGGCAGTAGAGGTGGTTTTGTAAACCGTACCAGTACATGAGTGGGCAGTAGAGATGGTTTTTGTAAACAGTAGCTAGCAGTGCACGTGTGGGTAGTAGAGGTGGTTTTGTAAACCGTACCAGTACATGAGTGGGCAGTAGAGGTTGTTTGTAAACAGTAGCTAGCTGTGCATGAGTGGGGCGTAGAAATGGTTTTGTAAAAAGTAGCTAGCCATACATGAGTGGGCAGTAAAGATGTTTTTTGTAAAAAGTTGCTAGCGGTGCATATGGTGGTTTTGTAAACCGTACCAGTACATGAGTGGGCAGTAGAGGTGGTTTGTAAACAGTAGCTAGCTGTACATAGGTGGGCAGTAGAGGTGGTTTTGTAAACCGTACCAGTACATGAGTGGGCAGTAGAGGTGGTTTGTAAACAGTAGCTAGCTGTACATGTGTGGGCAGTAGAGGTGGTTTTGTAAACCGTACCAGTACATGAGTGGGCAGTAGAGGTGGTTTGTAAACAGTAGATAGCAGTGCATGTGTGGGCAGTAGAGGTGGTTTTGTAAATGGTACCTAGCAGTGCATGTGTGGGCAGTAGAGGTGGTTTGTAAACAGTAGCTAGCAGTGCATGTGTGGGCAGCAGAAATGGTTTTGCAAAAAGTAGCTATCCATGCATATGTGGGCAGTAGAGGTGGTTTTGTAAACAGTAGCTATCGGTGCATGTGTGGGCAGTAGAGGTGGTTTTTGAAACCATACCAGTACATGTCTGGGCAGTAGAGGTGGTTTTGTAAACAGTAACTAGCAGTGCATGTGTGGGCAGTAGAATTGCATTTGTAAACAGTCACTAGCAGTGCATATGTGGGCAGTAGAGGTGGTTTTGTGAACAGTAGCTAGCAGTGCCTGTGTGGGCAGTAGAGGTGCTTTTGGAAACTGTACCAGTACATGTGTGGGTAGTAGATGTGGTTTTGTAAACAGTAACTAGCAGTGCATGTGTGGGCGGTAGAGGTGATTTTGTAAACAGTAGCTAGCAGTGCATGAACGGGCAGTAGAGGTGGTTTTGCAAACAGCAGTGCATGGATGGGCAATAAAGGTGGGTTTGTAAATAGTATCGGTGAACAGTAGAGGCAGATTGTACACATCTGACATGCATACATGGGTAGTAGAGGTGGTTTGTAAACATCTAGCATGTTTTCATCAGGGCAATGGTTTGTAAACATCTGACATGCATGCATGGGTGTAGAGGTGGTTTGTACATATCTGACATGCATGCACAGTGGGGGGGGGGGGGGCGGTTGTAAACACCTGGGATGTATGCATGGGCAGTAGAGGTGGGTTTTTTAAATGTCCGCAGACTGCATGCATTCATGGGTAGGAAAGGTAGTTTTCCGATGTAGCAATGCATGACTGGGCAGTAGAGGTGGTTTTATAAAAAATAAAATAAGTAATAAAGGTTTATGGGTAGTAGCTGTATTTGCAGGTGAGTTCAGGAACATGCAGTAATGCAGAAAAGTGAAAGTCTTGAAACTGTACATCAGTGTTCTAACATGGTGATCACAAATCTTCCATATAATAAGATGATTGTATAAGCCTTGCAGTTCAACTATTTTAGCTGATCATTGTGAAGCAAAGAAAGTTCACTTGCCCTGTTCAAGTAGACTTCTGATAACATTGATGTTGTACCAGATCTGTTCCCAGTTAGACGTTTCCTAGAGCCATATCAAAGACAACAAATTCTGTTCCAAGTTTATATTTATAAATATTTTTCTCTAGCTTTATCACATTTGTCAGTTTAACACAACATTAACTGTTACATACGTTATTATAATTATATACATGGTAATATTTGTTTATATGTATTATAGTTTTTCTGTTGAATCGCAGTTCGGATAAAAATAAAACTTTTTTCTTTCTTTGGGTGCCAGGGAAGGTGACCATTATGAACTGGTTAACCCTGCAAGGAGGGTCTGGGTTGGGAGCAGCAGTGAAATATGAATTCTTTATCCAACAGCCCAAATTTGGGAAGTTGAATTACTTGTCTAGTCCTGTATTTAAGTGAAAATAAAAACACCTGCAAAAGTCAAATCAATCCGTCCTAAAATGTCATACTCAAAAATGCCTCGACTTCAATCTGCTTTGTTGCTACAGATTCAAATATCAGGGTGTGGCTATTTTGTATTAATATTTTTTTCTGAGTCTCCCATATTGAAGGACATGCATACAAATATTCATATTGGTGCTTTTCATTTTGTAACCGCCATTATTCTCATGGTTTCACATTAACAGTTGAGCATTTCTATACAGTCCATCATCCCATTACACCGAAGGTTATCACAACATGAGTAAATTGTCCATTTTTCCAAATTAGCTAAGCCCCGAGTTAGCTGTGTAGATGCTAAACTATGATACAGTATTGTGCAGTTACCTAAAGCTGAAAATGTTAGTATAGTGTGACCATTTGACCTTTCATATCAAGGAAACGTTGTTCCCATAAGCCTATTCACACACAAAATGCTGTGTACTAAATGTACTTCATCTTTGACTGGTTAGAGTTGCATACTCTGATCAGATACATAATTGCACCATAAAACCCCAACCAGTTTTACAGTATTTTTCTTCAGCTTCAGCTAACATATATGTCATGAAACAACCTGGGATATTATCATATTATATCCCAACCACAACTCAACACAACATTTTTCTGTTTAGTGTAGAAAGGTTAATCCCTAACATACATGTACCGGTACTATTTTACTTAAGTTCACAAACCACAAGTATTAAACCACTAGCTGTGGCAGTGACGTTTGATGGGTTTTGTTGAATGACCACAATCGTAAAGAGTGTGTTGTCGTACTTTCTGTTTGCACCTACATGAATCTAGGTTCCAATAGCTAAGGGGTTTTAACACTTATTCTGTATCATTTCGAAGTGACAACAAAATATTATCTAATTATGAATAAATTACCAGCATTATATTGTTTAGGGGATGATGCAGGATGTAATTTCTTGTCAGAATTGTACCATAATAACTTAATAGAATGTATGTTTAAACATAATGAAAGAAAGGGAAAATGATTTTTTTGTCAAAATCCTGTTCAGTAGTAACATTCCTTTTCTTAGCTAAACAACCGGGGTTAAGCTGTCAAGAGTTATCTGTGTGTCTGGGTGCTGTTATTTGGGGAGAGAATCATCCTCTGTTTATATGTTGTGTAAAGTGTGTACATAAATTTATTAGAACTTACCCTTTAAGATGTAATGAATCATTATTAAGTATATATGATTAAGTGGGTTTACTTTTCTAATTTTGTTATTTTTGTAGAAGAAAACACAAAATTATTGTGTTGATAAAATTATGATTTGTTACACTAAAATTGACTGACTTATGTATCTTTTTTGTGTGCCGTTTAAACTTCTGCCACAGTGCATTTGTTTTTTTTTGTTGGATGACAGAAAACTCATCTTGCTCATTCTGTGAAACACAGATGATATCAATAAATGCTGAAATAACTCAAAATTTCATCCCAATATCATTTGTTATATTTATTCAAGTTTACTGGAGAATATGCAGCAATGATGAAAACGGGAATTCCCTGAAAGTTTTCCACATTGATCACTTTCTTTATGACAAAAATATATATTTCTATTCAGCTGTGAGAGCTGTGTCATTACAATCATCAGATGGGTACTGTATGTTCGCTTTCAAGACTACCGATCTGCTACCTCCTATTTTTGTGAGAGCCCCGTTGGTTGAGTGGTTTAGATCGCCGACATACAGTGCTCCGGGCAATCGGGTGCCTGACTCTGGGTTCGCTGGTTCTAATCCCACACAGGACTCGACCAGTTTTTAGCCCACCATCACCAGATGGTGGGCTGTTCAAATCACTTCGTCCATTGTCCGTCGTCAGTCCGTCCGTAAACAATTCTGCATGGATCTTTTTCAAATTTGGTACACAGGTTCCCCTTGGGGTCTAGTTGTACAAGAAACCTTTTCTGGTCCAATTAGAAAATCCAATATGGCCACCAGGCAGCCATCTTGGATTTCCCCATGAAACCTTGTTACCGCGATTTCTCAGGAACTACTGCATGGATCTTTTTCAAATTTGGTACACAGGTTCCCCTTGGGGTCTAGTTGTGCAAGAAACCTTTCTGGTCCGATTCGAAAATCCAATATGGCCACCAGGCAGCCATCTTGGAGTTCCCCATGAAACCTTGTTATCGCGATTTCTCAGGAACTACTGCATGGATCTTTCTCAAATTTGGTACACAGGTTCTCCTTGGGGTCTAGTTGTGCAAGATATCCTTTCTGGTCCGATTCGAAAATCCAATATGGCCACCAGGCAGCCATCTTGGATTTCCCCATGAAACTTAGTTATCGTCATGATTTCTCAGTACTGCATGGATCTTTAAGGCTGCCGCGTAAGCGTGCAGCCTTATTGCATCAGCTTGGTCTCATGGGGGCCAAAATAGCTTTGTCCGCAAGATTGCGAAAAAACAAAGCAGTGTTGGGACTTACGGTCACAGGGCCAAATGTGGAGAAGATATTGAACTAGAAATTCGTAACAATTTGGGCTGTCTCAGATAAACGGAAGTCTGTCTTTCAAGCCCAAATTGTTCGTATAAAATTCTGAACCGGAAGTTCAAAATCCAAAATCCGAAAAGAGAAACTGCGCGGAAACGTCTTTGCGCATACTGCAAAACATCTTCTCTAGCCAAGTCGACGTACATCACGTTGCTCTGTACATTGCCTTGGCATACTTCTCTAGTAAAGTTGGAACGTGAATCCTCATCGATGAGTGGAATGCAGAGACGGCTCGCTGCATCCAATCAGAAAGGGCGTTACGTAGCAGTTGATTACCAAGAAGGAAGGATACGATACGATACGATACGATGGCGGCCCCACTAAGAACGAGCTGTGTCGAATGTGTGTGGAAATTCTGCCGGAAAAAAAACAACAGGAGAAGCATTTTCACGGCCACTATCGGTGTTCTGATCAGTTGAATCAGCTTTTGGGACGCGCTGCACGGTCGAACGATAACGAATCGCCTTATGAGTGTGGTCGATTTGAAATTGAAGGGGAACAACTCCTGGAAGCAAAAAGTCGCTCATCGTTAAAACTTCCGCTAGGTGGCGCAGAGCAGTACTCCTCTGCCACCAGCCAAGAATGTCAAGGCAGCGTAGAGAGCTTTGCGATGTAGTTGGCTTGGCTGGTGAAGATGACTGCAAAATGGGCTCTCGCGAGACTTTTACGAGAGCTGCTTGAAAGTGATCTCCCTTTATGTAATTGATCTGCTCGTTGAGGGCGCGCTGTGGTTAGCGAATAAGAATCTTGCTTGAAAGGCAAAACTAATGGATAAATAAAAAGAACTGCACTAGATTGATGGCGCGATCTGGCCAGTATTTCTATCAACTGTTCATGCCTGGCAACATCAATTCGATAACTATTAAAAACCAGAACAAGCGGAGTGATCGTTTTATTGCGGAGAATAAAAGCTGAATTAAACTTTGTCACTGAGTATTTTAATCGGAAGAAAATCGTGCTTGCCAACACGGGCAGCTAACACATGAACATGAACGTTGTGTTGCCCATGCCGATTTTGACTTGCTCCAGACACGCTAACGTAGCACTCGCGAGTTGATCTAGTGAAGGCAACAACAACAACAACAATTATTTTGCTTGATTATTTGTCACAACATTTTCATTTGGGAACTCGACTTATTTCTTGAAGAATTCAATATTTATCCACTATAACACATTTTTTTTGCGCGTGTTTGGCGCGCATTTTCCCATCGATAAAAAGCTCAATTGTTTGTGGCAAAACTCAATTTCAAAATTTCTAAAAAATTCAATTCTTCAAATTCAAGTTTTTAATCTGGGTTACCTGGATGAAAAAGTGGCTAAAACCCCCCTGCTGTTATGATATTTAAGAAAATATCGTTCCAACAAATTTAATCTCATAATTGAACCTTTTGTTGACATGTTACACTGAACTCCCTAATAGTGGAACAGTCTGGTGAGAGAAATGAGCCCACCGAGTCAACATCCATCTTAGCATGCTGAGGGCATTTCACGTTTCGCTTAAGACTGCCCTTAGCTCAACGCTATGATTCGGCATGTATTCCACACGGTGCCACCTCTCGGCTGCAAAGGATATATTTCTGGAGGGACATAATCCTGTTCGAAAGTTGTTCCTGAAGCATCAAGCCACATGCCCGCCGCATTTAAACGAGCCAATGAAATTATCTGTATTTAAATATTTTGACCTGGGCATTTCAGACTCACTTGAGTGCAGAGGCGCAAGACTGGGGGATTCTATGCGAGACAAAAACGAAGTTGTGCGAATGAGCTATTTTAGTTCTCACTCTAATGGAGCATGCTCATCTGTTTTTCTTAAGAAAAATCATATTACAAACAACCTTACCTATTTCAAAAAAATAAAATCGGCGACAGTTCACAGGAAAATGGTATGCTTTTTATTTTGTGATAGGGGCATTTCGAGGCCCACCAAGAGGTCATTTCAGTCGATGGCTTTCTGGAGATGTGTCTTCGTTTTATGAATGTGATTGCGCCGTTGTCGGATCTCACGGGACCAATCGAATGTGACCAATTGGGAAATGCCCTAATATACTCGGATATCACCCATTACTGCATGGCTATGAACAGAAATTTCTACGTATGATCGTGCCATGCGTTAGGATGATGATCAACATCATGAAGTGAGGACATTGATCTTGGCAATGCAGAGCTAGCACATGTATTTACACGGTGTGTATACATGTGCATATATGATCGTGGCTTAACTGGGGCACCTGTGGACCCATAGTGTTCGATTTGGGTATGCGATCAGAAATGCCCAAAATGAGGAAAACCCTGTCAAATGTGTCTAGGAGGCACATTGAAGGGCTCGGCATGTAAATAACAACTGGCATGGAAATGATGTCCTGCACATGCGAGACATATGAAAGCAAGCATATTTGAGGTGCGCAGGGGCATGTTTGGATGATCTAGGGGCCATTCTTGGTCCCTAATGGGATGTGCAGAGTGTCCTGTTGAACCCTCAGTGTGTAGACTATGACTGGTATAGTTTGGACTGATGTCATAGTGCATAGTGGTGTAGTAGCGAAATCGGGCATTTGTGGGGGGGGGGGAGGGGGGGCATGTTTGGCTGTACAGCATACTGGATGTCATATTGAAATGCTTGTGGAGTAGACAACAACTGGGATGTTTTGGACTGTTTTGAAATGACATCACAGGGGCATGTTTGGGAATTGACGGGCCATCCTTGCTCAAGATAAGCCGTGCAGGGTGTCATATTGAAGCCATCGATGTATAGGCTACAACTGGCATGGTTTGAACCGGAAGTGAATGCATGGTGCGCATTTGTATTCGAGGTGTAGTAGTGAAACTGGTTAGTTTAGGGATCTGCAGGGAAGCATTTGGACAAAATAGGAGCTATCCTGGATCTGAATATTCCATGGAGGATCTCGTGTTGATGTCCTCATCGAGTAGACTATCACTGTAGTGGATTGCACTGTAATTGATGTCAAGGTGTACATGCAGTCAGGAAGTAGTAGCAAAAGCAGGCAGTTTAGAGGTGCACAGGGGGCATGATTGGGTGAGATTTAGGATGGTTGCAATTGAAGCTTTCGGGGTATAGACTACACTTTGAGTTGATCGAACTGGAAGTGACATTATTGGGCCCATGCGCAGTTGAGGAATAGTAGCGAAAGCGAACATTTAAGGTTGAACAGGGATGTGGTTGACCGATTTAGGGTCATATCTGATCCAAATATAGCATTCATGGTCTCGCATTGAATCTCTCGTTGTGAGATGTTCAGTTGCCTGTGACATCATTAGTAGTAGAGAAAGAGCAGAGTCGCTCACGTGCACACTTGAGACCTGCCTACCTACAAAAATATGCTAACCCATATGGGTGAATAGTGGAACTTGGAGATGCATGTAGATCCTGAAGTGTATCCAGGGAAGATGCCGGCCTTCTGAATTCAGACATGCTGGTATTGTGGGTGGGGCATGAAGGGTCTGTCTTGTCTTTAGAGTTTTATTATCCCTTCCATCACAACACAACCAATCTGGGGGAACCGCTATGGGTGTGTTTGCAATTCTCGTGTGCTCTTGTCCGTGTATTGTACAATCAGAATCCACCATTTGGGAAGGTTCAATTTTTGGCTGTGTTTGCTCAGAATCTGCCCTTTGAGAAACTGCCCTTGTGTTGAGTCAATCTTCAGCTATGTCCGCTCTTGTTCGAATGGTTTCGATGTCTGTGAGGTCTCGTGTCTATTTATAAGTTCTTTGAACATTGAAGAGGGCCAGACATATCAAGGGAAGGTCGAAGTGGGAACGTAGAAATTGGCTTGTTAAAATGAAGATGATGCAGACCGACGTGCAGATGTTTGACGAGTATCCCCAGTCCAAAACCAGGGATGGTGTGTGAGCATTCTAATGTTGAAGCACTCATCTAGGCTTGAGCTGTTCTTGTTCTATGATTCTATAAGGTTGTTCACTAAACGAAAGAATGAGACATCACCAGATACAATGATTTGAGTATTTGTATTGTTTATTACATCACGATTGTGCAATGTTTTTGTATACGTCTATATAAAACAAGAGTCACTGCAATTCGCTGATCGAACCACCTCCGTCTGAAGACCTCCGTGGGTCGCAATCCCAAACATCCAAATACGTCTGCACAGCGTCACCCAGGAAAGTAGCTAATGACATTCCTCTTTTGCACGTAGGAACGCCTCTGGTGACAGGGACATTCGCCTGCCCGCGGGACGCCCAGGCTCAGAGCTTTGTCGAAGATGGAGTCGCGTCGACTCAACCCCCTCCCCCGATTCACAACTTAGCAAAAAATTCCTTCGAGTAGAGGGTGATCACCTCTAACCCTCATGGGACCTGTCATGCGAAATAGACCTTTCGCTTATTGACGCGGAAATTCTTTATGAACGACAGCTGGATATTGAATGTCGGATCTGACGCTTGTTACTTGAGCTTGAAGAGGCAGGGGTCCCTTTGTCCAAGGTATATTGATCTTGTAAGCATCGATGTCGTTCCAGTTTCGTATTAGACCCTCAGCTCCGGTAATAGTCCCGCAGCTCCGGTGTTAGACCCTCAGCTCCGGTTTCACCACGGACTTCAAATCGGCACTGGCTGCGGCTATGATTTTCACCAGGAAGTTCCACTCGGTTCTGGCATCGGCCATGTAAGCGGAATCCGTTTTTACTTCAATGTACTATCAATGGGACCAGGCCGAAACTAAAAGCTCAAGCATGCATAGTTTGGCGTACTGGTAGGCAATACACTGGATGTGGAGAGAACTTAGGCGGATGTCGAAGGTTTTGTCGTCAATGTCATCAAGGCTACGAAACATGGGCAAGCTGGTGCGTCTGCGAGCTTGCGTTGACATGTACGTTGGCGTGTTGATTTTCAGTGGTCATGGTTTTGCCATACGCGGCGTTGCCCAACAATATCATCATCTGAGGGAAGAGGATTTTGTCCGAGTCCTCATCCCGATGTCTGCGAACTGTTCCGGAAAATCCTTGAAACCGACTTCCATAAATTGATACACTCTGGTCAATATTCTTCCCGAGCATATTGATGAGGAGCATGCGCCGGGGCTGCGTCAGGAAGTTTTCTTCGGCGTATGCCCTTGCAGTGTCCCCGATGTCCTCACGTCTCATCTCCGTGATGCTCACATAACTATATATACCCCAAGTTCTCAGTATACTTCCTGTTCTGATGCGTCTCCTGGCGTAAGAATGTTCGCTTCAACGGGTTTTGCCTCCAGCGTCGACAGCGAGGGCCCACTCATGTCCTAGTCATTATCAGCCGTGAAAGCGAAAGACGGTGGGTGTTTGTAAGAAGAAGCCTTCCACAGACAGGCGCTGATTGCTGGTGTGGTTCTCTGTATGTTTTACTTGATGACAGATGGAGATGATGCGTTCGTAGGCTTCCCAGTCCTTCTACTCTTCCACCACATGTTTCGTGATGCGTTGTGATTTGATCCCCATTGGGCAGCCACTGGGTGTAATTGCATACTGGCATCGGTTGGGCCAGGGCCCAGAGATAGGGGCGTTAGCATTGAATCCGATGATATTGTCGGACAGTTTTTCGCCTGCACCACACTGTTTCCCATAAAAAACGAAGATTTGGTGGCAGCTTTATATGTGAAATAGAATGGAAAGAATTATCTTAAACGAGCTGGCGATTTCTATACGACTTGTTGCTTTTTTAAGCTTCTGGGGTCACTTGATAAACATCTCAGTTTTGTTGTGGATAATTCAGTCGTCGTTACAAGTGTGGCTATTTGACGTATTTTAGGTCGGATTTCTGTGTTGTTCTTGTAGAGAACACAGGTCACTCACGCAATTTGGAACGTTGTTCCTCTACATGACAGATCTGCTAGAAATTACAGTAGGCCTACACTGCTCCCCGAACGCGTGTCAAACCTTTTTGGTCGTGGTGGTGCATGATGATGCTGGTTCCACTCACAAGGTTCCGTATGAGACAGTCAGTCTTACATCTTTCTGTACCACCATTGCTAAGAACGCGAGTAGATCTTGACGAGATGCCACAGGGCGAGTACTGGCTATTGATACAGGCTTTGAACACACGCCAATCACTTTGTAAAACGGAAACATGTTAACGGTCGACTGGAGTGGGGTAGGTCAAAAAGTTTTTGTAATACACGAATAAATCATTGCAGATCTGCATACCTCCACGAAATGCACATGACTGTCGAACTATTTGGGTCAGGAAATTGTCGGCCAAGTCTTGAATTAGGGTGATATTACTGTATCCGACCCTCGGGCACTATGTGGTCGTGGGTAGATGGATGCAAATGTATGCAAATTGGCTCCTGTAGGTGAAGAATTTCGTATTTGAACATGGTGTGGACTTACGTGGACGGCCGAAAATTCATAAGGGTGCAATCAACACCTAAATTATGTGCGGCTGAAAACAGGCATAGGTTCGGCTTTTCGACCGTGTAAAAACTATATTATTTCAGGAGACAAGTGAGCCGTTGAAGTTGAAAAGGATAAACGAGCAGTCTCCCTTAAACCTCCTCCAACTATTCTGAAAAACTCCATAAAATGTATGAAAATGTGTATAAATCTGTGAGAAAACGTACGAAATGATTTTTTTCAAACATGTGAAAGTGTTCCCCCCCTCCAACGGGCATTTTGAAAAGGGGAAAAAACAGGGAGTTGAACTACTCGTTCTTTTGTAAAATTTCATCTCCTCAAAGGAATCATCATTTCCATGCCCTGAAAAAGTGCGGATTTTGGCCTGCTACATATTCAATTCCCGATACGATTAACTCTGTAGTGGCGCGTAGGCGCGATCAATCAACACCAATTGTATGCCCCTTTGGAGGA
Organism: Hanleya hanleyi; assembly: GCA_036873755.1. NCBI lineage: Eukaryota > Metazoa > Mollusca > Polyplacophora > Lepidopleurida > Hanleyidae > Hanleya > Hanleya hanleyi. The sequence goes on from JAVTVY010034512.1 coordinate 36,681, forward strand.
ATGGTTACGTCTAACAGGATGATGTTATAGATATCACTTAGCAAAGACAGAAGAATTATCGTGCTGTGAAATACGGATAACCTTCCTTATTATGAAATTAAGGAGGGGCCACTTTGTGCAAAATCGTGGTTAGTATGGAGTGCATCCTAAACACGGGAACGACATAACCGAAGCTTGTAGGGGACTTTCCACAGCATGTCCTAAGTCAATTTTCACAGCATGTCCTAAGTCACTCGGATTTGTGAAATATGGGGGACAGGACGTGCAGCTGGAAGGGATTTAAGCCGGTTGTACTAAAAATGGCACGGTGTTTGATTGGTTCATGGGAATAACGTCCAAGAGGCGGAGCTAGGCGGGGTGTGGAACTGATTAGAAAGATTATTTAACCCACTATTGAAAGTCATATCATAAGCATCGTTCACTTAGAATGCGACGCTTTTACCTGTATCCGTATACAGATAAAAGATAACTCTTGTGTAGACTACGACTGATGTGGTTTGGACTGGGTATGGTGCGCAGGCGCGGTCGAGTAGTAAAAAAAGCTGCCATTTCGGCGATACGCAATGGTGTATTTGAGCGATTTATTGCCATTCGAAAACTACCTAACGAAATAACGTCATATCTAGTAGAGAAAGCGCAGAGTCGCACGGGTATGCATTATGTGCCTACCTACATCCCTATACACTAGTCCATAGGGATAACTATTGGCTTGTGGATACGCAATACGGCGTTCTAGTTAGGAAATGATGGGTCTGTCTACCCTGGTAGAGTTCCCTCCTCTGCAGCGTAGTGGGTACAGCGCGTTTATAGATCTTGTAATTCACTGAATAACAAAAAAAGATGACATCTCACCCAATATCTGTCTTGTGTGTTTTTTGTAACGCATGTCTCGCCCTTCGACCACATTGGCTCTGCTGGTTAGAGTGGCAGTCATAGCGGTGGTGGTGCTGGTCGCAGCAGTGTTGGTGGTAATGGTTCATATTGCACATTTTATCACACCCTTCTTCACATCACACCCAAGTTGTGGAAGCCGCGTTTGGGCGTGTTTACCATCAGTGTTTGCTTTTGTCCGTGTATCACACTCATGTCTAATCAGAAGCAGTAGTAGTATACAATCCCCTTTTCGAGGCTTTGGCTCGTCACTGCGCATGCGCAGGTATGTGGAGGTCACGAGGAAGTGTACGCAGGAGTGTTCTGCGCAGGTATGACGTCACTTCCGGTCTGCGTGAATCGGGCGTGACCTGGGTAGGAAACATGATAGGAATGCATGTGCTGACCTGTCTGTGGGGTTTTCCCCCAGAATTTCGCTGACGTCCGTGTCTTCATCCGGGCACTTCACGTCCGCGCCTGCATCCGGATATGTATGAGGTTCTTGAGGAGGCGACTGCATCTAGTGAGCTGTATGTGGGGTTTTTTCGCTGACGTCCGTGTCTTTCATCCGGGCACTTGACGTCCACGCCTGCATCCGGGTATGTATGAGGTTCTTGAGGAGGCGACTGCATGTAGTGAGCTGTATGTGTTGTTTTTTTCGCTGACGTCCGTATCTTTCATCCGGGGACTTCACGTCCGCGCCTGCATCCGGGTATGTATGAGGTTCTTTAGGAGGTGACTGCATGTAGTGAATATATGTATGAGGTTCTTGAGGAGGCGACTGCATGTAGTGAGCTGTATGTGGGGGGTTTTTTCGCTGACGTCCGTGTCTTTTATGCGGGCACTTGACGTCCGCGCCTGCATCCGGGTACTTCTATGTAGGTGTATAATAGTGGAAATTTTTAGGGCATTGCTGCATTCATTGGCCTGCTTGACCTGACCAGCCTGAGCCTGCCTCACCAGCCTGAGCCTATCTGACGACAGGAGCTACTTGCCTGAGCCTCACCAGTGCAACCTCCCCAGCCTGAGCCTATCTGACGAGAGGCGCTACTTGCCTTACCAGTGGAGCCAACAGCCATTGAGCCATCCCACCGAGCTAAGCTTCTGCAGCACCGCATCCATATCGTTGATGAGATGCAGCATGTTGCCGATATATGTGATCTGCTCATGGTGGAAAACATAATCACTAAACACATGGGGGTAGATATCATGGCGGAGAAGACCTATATGGCACGAAACAGAGCCCTCATCGACCTCATACCATGCCGTGGCCCCTTAGCATTTCAGGCCTTCCTCGAGGCTCTGAAGAAGACGGGCAATGAAGGAATAGCGTCTCTACTTCAACCCGAGGAACCAGAAGATAAAATCTTACTCATCGATTACGACATCTCCGAAGAGAGTAGAGGTACCAAAGGTACCCACGAAGAATCCGGTCCACCTGCCAAACGTGACCGTCCCCAACTAACACCTTTAAAAATGCCTCAGCAAGTGCTTGAACCAGTGCCCCAGCAAGTGCCTCAGCAAGCGGAGGAAGAGGTGCTACTTCCTATGTCTGTGCAGCAGGTGAATGACATCATCCAGCAGGCCTACCAGGCGGCCCAGATGAACACTTGGAAGCTCACTCCCTATTTAACTGTAAGCGTGAAAGAGACACTTTAATGCATAAGCCTGGGACGACAAACCACCTAAGCATATTGCCTTGACGTTTGAGCAATGGAAAAGAGTACAGAGATACACACAAAGTCAAGTCTTCGAGGCGGTCATTGAGAACCAGGGGCACGAAAATACATTTTGTGTGGGGGACGATGTCTTCCTCTCCTTTTCTATGTTCAACGACATGCTGCTGGTACATATTCGTAAATGGAAGTTGAGGGGAGATACGCGTATTCCTTTACCTGAGGGAGTCGCCCTGCAAATACCTGCGTGGCGTAAACTTCAAAGTCTCACAGCCGAAATTCAGGAAGCCCTGTCTGACCAGGTGTCTGAGAAAAGTACATCGAAACCTTCATGGTGTCTGGACATCATGGTACCGTCAGACGCGCTGATGACTGATGCACTACACGACATCAACGAGGTGCAAATCGCGGAGGGATTGCAAGCTGCCTGTCCACCGAGAATTCCACGTGAACAGATTGCCACCTTCATATACATGCACCAGGGGAGGAAAGACAAGGACGAGTTCAAACACGTCTTGTTGGATAAATATTGAACATTCAAACATTACCGTATTCCTACATTCTATGTTCATTCTCTGTTCATTCTATGTTCATTTAAGCGCCTTGACAGCGTATAATTCTATTAGAAAATTGAACACCAAGAGCCTACTGTGGTGAAAACCTTATGTTCATTCTACTGTGTTGTTAATAAATATTAGAAATTCAACTAATGTGTGTCAGTGTTCACTCTATGTATGGAAAAGGTTTGGGAGCTGATGTTTAGTTTTGTGCTAATAGAAAGCCTACCCCATTCGGGTGTAATTGGGGTGACCCTAATAAGGGCCTTTGGAAAGTACAGCAGGTTGGCCATCACACCGTCACTTCACGGCCGGAATATTCTTTTGATGTTTGATACCCATCCCCGACACACAGGGCATCGTAACTCGATATGAAAGTAATCTGTCTCTGCGCATTGGCACGAGTCCGCCATGCATGTTAAGCTTAGTACACATACACCACATAGGGGCAGGTGGCCACAAGGAAAAAAGGCGTACATCGTCTCATCGTCTTGACACACGGTACAGGTTGATCTCTTCGTCTCTCTATCCAGTTGTAGGCGTAGTGTAGTCTTTTCGTCTTCTAATTCTTGAATTTGTTGTCTCATCTGCAAGGACGTAATGAATGTAACATGTTCTTCTTCTCCGGTCAAGTGAATCCTTCTAGGATCTTGTTGTTCTCCGTCTCGAATTACTACCCTCAAAGCTTCGGTCGACTCTCCCGTATTCATCGTGTTGAAGAGTGAACGTCTACTAGCATTAGCCATGATGTGGTTGAAATGAGTGGATAGCAGACGACAGCCACCTCGCTTTTTAAAGTCTAACCGCAGAGCACCCGTATGAGGGCGCGGACGTCACCGAAATCTTCACACACACGGCCTCTCGCTTAGACCCGACTGTGTTTCTCCTCGATCTTCAAACCGGCCTCATTTTTTCAATAAACGCGAGTTGACGTGTAAAACAATTATAAACTTCAACTTTGGGGGATTATAGTGTATCGCTGAAAAATTCCGAAGGCTCAGGGCAGGATAAATATATTTTTTTATCATTTTCTCGGTTTTAGACCCGTATGGTTATGGGTGTGGTTGTGTAGAAAGCACGGTAAATTTGAAATAAACCCGGCGAATTTGAATTTTTTCCTGCCAATCTTGCTACGGTAACACAGCTATATACAGTATGGAGGCGAATGTATGTACAGCTATGAGTGTCAATGGCTGTGTTACCGTAGCAAGATTGGCAGGAAAAAAATTCACACTTTTTCATCCATAAACCTGCTTAAATTTTCAGGGTGACATTATAAGGGTGTAAGGAAGAAACCTAAAGTGTTTTTAGAGACGTAAGTGGGTTTATTTCAAATTTACCGTGCTTTCCACACAACCGAACCCATAACCATACGGGTCTAAAACCGAGAAAATGATAAAAAAAAATATTTATCCTGCCGCGAGCCTTCGGAATTTTTCAGCGATACACTATAATCCCCCAAAGTTGAAGTTTAAAATTGTTTTACACGTCAACTCGCGTTTATTGAAAAATGAGGCCGGTTTGAAGATCGAGGAGAAACACAGTCGGGTCTGAGCGGGAGGCCGTGAGTGTGAAGATTTCGGTGACGTCCGCGCCCTCATACGGTTGCTCTGCGGTTAGACTATAAAAAGTAGGCGCGCTGTGTGTCGTCTGCTACACATTCATTTGAACTACATGATGGCTCACCACGCAACAGCTGAATACATGGATATCGATGGAGTGGACAATAGTACTAACGAGTCGTGGCTTGACGAAATATTACAACACCTATTCAAAGAAGACGAACAAGAAGAAAAAGAAGAACAGGCGGCAGATGGGAGGAAGACGCTGACGACAGTTTCGCAACAACAGCGGCAATATCTTCACCATGCAACAGGTGAATTCATCGATATTGAAGAATTGAAGCGATATCTTGACTACTACTGCGCGGAAATAACAAGACTGCAGAGGGATACAACATGGGGGGTGGTAAAGCAATTACCCTGTGTCAAATGTATTAGTCACTACGCCAAATTCGCCCTATTTCCCTGTGGACGCCAAGCGTTATGTGCCTGCTGTATCGCCAAACTTGCACGAGCAGCAGCCCCTACGTCCAGCTGCAAGCCCATTCCGTGTGCATTCGTCACGCTGAGATGTCCCCTATGCGCCAAGAGGAAGGAAGAACTGCTACAATCTGTGTAATTCTTATACCCTCCTAACGGTCCTTATCAGGACCACCCAATTACACCCGAAAGGGGGAGGCTTTCTATTAGCACAAAACTAAACATCAGCTCCTACACCTACATACATACACCTAGGTAAATAGGTAAATAACACTTAGTGAATGGGAACTTCCTACTAACAGCACCCAGGTGAAAAAATAACACCCACACACTATTAGTATGAATGTACGGTAATAATATACTACTCTAATAGATATACCGAGTATACCCGGAAAAAGCCGAGTGTAAAATATTTTTTTTGTGCGGAGGTGGAGATTGGTCATGGCGGGCTTTTAGAATAGTTGTGGGGTATGAGGTGTGGGAGATTGTCATAGATGTTCTATAGTTGAATGTGTATATTTTGTGAGGTGGTGGGGATTGGTAATGATCATAGAATATAGAGGAGAGGAGATTAGCATTCGTAGGGCCTGGTGTTATTTCAATGTGCAACGTTACAAGTCCTCTTTCGGAGGATTGGGTTGGCCCTCAAAAGGACCTTTGATGGGTGATTTTTTTTTGGAGGTGGAGATTGGTAATCATAGAATATAGAGGAGAGTAGATTGACATTTATAGGGCCTGGTGTTAATTTGAATGTGCCATGTTAGAAGTCTCTCTTTTCGGAAGACTGGGGTGGCCCTGAAAAGGGCCATAGCAATCATTTGTTTACCCTGTTTTATTCAGGGGATGGGGTTCTCCTGTCTACCCCATCAAACTCACGGAGAAGTAGCCCCCGGGCTGTTGTTGTTGTTGTTGGGGCTCCGGCTGATGTTGTTGTTGTTGGGGCTCCGACTGGTGTTGTTATTCCTGCCGCTGTTGTTGTTGGGCTCCGGATGGTAGTCTTCTCTCCAGGACACCGATATCCACGAATTCGGGTTGGACTGGCTGGAGCTGTTTTCTTTGTTGGTCCAATAGATCTTGGAGTGTGTCCAACCAGTCCTCTCCAGTTAAAGTCATCGGCGCCCTGGTGTTGAGGTGAAGAAGATTGCCCCACGAGAGCGGTGTCAACTTCACGTTTTCCTGGGCCCACCTCTTCATCTCCGACACCCAGAAGGTTTTCACGGCTTTCGCCAGCTCTCGCCTTTCCCTCTTCTCGCTCACCATCCTCGCCGAAGCTTTGGTGGTAGACATCTTGCCAATCTGGCTCATTTTCTCGCTGCTTTGTGATACGTCTTCTCCGTCTGAAAAATGTGATTTGAATGCGCTCTCCCCACGCGTCGCTGGGGTTTTATGCTCAATATGGTGGATTGTCGTTGGCTGTATAAAAGACAGCGAGCCTCTTTCATTGGTTCTTTATCCGCCAAATCGATTGGTTGAAATAACTGAAGCTGATTGGTCCAATAAGCCGCTGCATGCCTTCTGGGTTAACATTACAATCCTCTTTTTTTGACCAAGCTCCGCTATAGGAAATCCTAGGTTAAATGAATGATCCATATAACATTACACCACCGAATCATGACGAACTTTGACGAAGGTAGAGGGGCAACGGAAAATAAAACTATAACGTGTACGGCTACGGACTAGGGGTTAATTATACGAAGAGGGTATGTTAATCTTCACATTGTAGTAGTATAAAAAGTACATGTCCAGCCCTATTTGCGGCGAAGAGGCTAGTCACTATGGACTCACATGGTGTAGTATAAAAAAGAGCATGTAGAGGAAGCGCACTATGTACTACTCTATATACACAGGCCTCCCTAGCCGGTGTTTGTCATTCACCACCATGGCAGCGTGCGGAGCAGACGGTGAGCTTGCGTTGTTCCAACTGACCTCCGACGTCTACCTTATCTTCAATGACCATCACCTGGAACTCATCGAAGAACAACCCCGGGAGGTGAAGATATTTTTATCCCTATCAGGCTGGACACGGTTGTTACAGGGGAAAGAACCCGAAGTCGATTTCATGCACGTCGGAATAGGTGTCTACATACCCAGTGGTGGAGATTATTCTTTTTTCCCCCGGTTAGAACAGCGTGGTGGCGCCCATATCACACTCCGCCCTGCATTATGGATGGCGCTGAAGCTATTATCCCCGATTTCCATGACTTACTGCACCCCGAAGCGAACTCTGTGGCTACCCGGACTCTTACACCTGGCTGCACCCTATTGTTGTACCCCAAACGAGTCGACCTCATCGATAACCGGGCTGTGTGGGGACCCAATTACAAGCGTCTAGTCCGTCATTCATAATCCAGCCGTCGTCCATTAGAGAATATCCGCGTCCATAATCCAAAGACCTATTCCATTTTCCATATAACAGTATTAGCACCAAATTCAAAAAGACAATCATAGTATACATAAACATAGGCTTGTTTCCTGCAAGAGAGAAGCGGTCAACAGTTTTCAATGATGCCGGCAAGACATCCTGATGTTCCAAAAAATCAAAGCCCACGTCTCTCTGTCCCCGGAGGGATGGACCACCTTGAAACGTGTGTTAAAGGGTACACTGGACGGTGATAGCATTCACCTGTGTCACCAGGTCTACATTTTCCGCGGTTCCTTTTTTGCTCAACTCACCTGTCTGAAAGGAGGACATTTTACCCTGGACCCTGATCTATGGGCGGCCTTGGAAGAAGTATTCCCCATTGTCGATGAAGTACTATATCTATAGGGTGCACACAGGCTAGAGTGTCAGCGTCTTACCATGAAGCGAACACACAACAGCGCAACCCGGTGGGGCACCCGAAAGGGAAGCCGGTGGAGCGTCCGGAAGGACGTCCGGAAGGGTACAGCGTGGAGTAAGGATGTTAACAAGGTGTTAACAGATTTGTATTACAGCCCAACCAGTCCAGCCGCTTATAGCGCTGTGGGAGCGCTCGCTCGAGCTGCACACTCCCAAGGCATCAGTGGAGCTGAAGTTCGGGAATGGTTAAAAACCCCAAGACACTTATAGCTTACATCGAGCAGCCCGACGACATTTTCGCTGTAACCGAGTCATCGTAGGAGATATAGACGCAGGCCGATTTGGTCGATATGAGTCGATTTGCTGCCCACAATGATGGACATCGGTACATGTTGACCTGTATCGATATTTTATCCAAGTAGGCGTGGGTGGTACCCATCCGGACCAAAACAGGAGAGAATCTTGTACGGGCGTTTCAGCAGATTTTCAAGACGGGTCGCAAACTCCTCTTTTTGCAAACGGATGAAGGCCCAGAATTTCTCAACCAACACTTTCAAGCCTTTCTCAAGAAACAGAAGGTGTTTTCTTCCATACGTACAACGAGACCAAAGCCTCTGTGGTGGAACGGTTCAATCGGACCTTGAAAGGTCGGATGTACAAGTATTTTACAGCCAAAAACACCCGACGGTACATCGATGTGCTACCTCAACTGGTCCGAGGGTACAATCGAGCCTATCATCGCAGTATCCAGCGGGCTCCCCTCGATGTGACGGAAGGCAACGAACATCAAGTGCGCCGTACCCTGTACTCGATAGAACCTAGTCCTATAACTTCACCCCGTTATAAACGTGGAGATGTGGTACGGATCAGTAATGTCAAATGACGATTTGAGAAAAGTTACTTGCCCAACTGGAGTGATGAGCATTTTGTCATTGTTCGCCATACACCCCGAAACCCACACGTCTGTCAACTGGAAGATCTACAAGGAGAAACACTGCAAGGCACGTTTTACGAGGCAGAATTACAACCGGTGGAAAAACACAGATAGACTACTACACGGTGGAGAAGATTTTGAAAACGGAACGTCAACGTGGCATCCCATATCATTTCGTCAAATGGCAAGGTTGGCCCAGTTCGTTTAATTCCGGGGTCTCAGCCCGTGACACGAAACGGCTATAAATTCTACCTCACGTCTCCTACACCGTTCAGTCTAGCGTTGTACCATGGATAGTGCACATCTTCCCTTACTGCTGCGGACTCGAAAAGATCGGTACTGTCGTGTGTATACTAGCGCTTCTGGGCGCCTTGTTTAGAGGAGTCTTCTACGACTTGGCGTACCTGATATCCTGTTTCAACCTACCATCCACTCGTCCAATATTCGGCCCCCAACGTCAAGTGCAATCACTCAACACCATCACCATCTCTCCTACTACTACTCTGCGGAACATCACCAGGGTACCACCAGGTTCTACAGCACGTACCACTACGCGGCCTAGTCCTACTCTCATTCCTACTACTACTACTCCGCGGAACATCACCAGGGTACCATCAGTGTACCTGCCTAGTCCTACCCTCAGGAGCGACCCACCAGCATCATCTTCCACCATCACAGCTACCAGGGCAAAATCACGGCAACATAGGACTCCCACGACGACTCTAACGCCTAGAGTGGGTATAGTACCACGTTTACCACGGCAACGGTACCCTCAGGACTACGACCCCGGGTGGGATTCACGACAACGGTGGTGGGCCTCTGAACGCTTGGCACACATCACCAAATAACCTATGGATCCTCGGTGGCAGCATCCCTTCACGTGTCTCATCCCTGGACCGATCGGGTCGGGAAAAACACACTTCGTTCAACGTCTCATCCAACACGGGTCAGCCCTCATTTCACCTCCCATGGCTCGCATCCTCTGGTGTTATGGAGCTTGGCAGCCTGCGTACGAGGAACTGGCACGCATACCCTGACTCACCTTGGTGGAAGGATTACCCCCAGAGGATACCCCAGAACACACGTTGGTGGTGGTAAACGATCTGATGGCCGAAACGGACAGTCGGGTGACCCGTCTCTTTACGAAAGGGAGCCATCATCGTCGGTTGAGCATCATCTACATCGTCCGGAATCTCTTCAGTAAGATCAAAGAGCACCGCAACATCAGTTTGAATGCTCAGTATGTGGTGTTGTTCAAATTACAAGCGTCTGGTCCGTCATTCATAATTCAGCCGTCGTCCATTAGAGAATATCCGCGTCCATAATCCAAAGACCTATTCCATATTCCATATAACAGTATTAGCACAAAATTCAAAAAGACAATCATAGTATACATAAACATAGACTTGTTTCCTGCAAGAGAGAAGCGGTCAACAGTTTTCAATGATGCCGGCAAGACATCATGATGTTCCAAAAATATCAAATCCGTATCGCTGATCAGTATTCTGTAGTATTCAAATACCCCAGAGACGCATCACAAATTATGCACCTGGCGAGACAGATGTACCCTAAAAACACGGCCTTTGTGCGGGAAGCCTTTGAAGATGCCACCCAAGGGGCCCACGGCTATCTTCTCATCGACTTGAAACAAGAGACACCCTCGGCACTTCGATTGCGGACCCACATTTTTCCCGGGGAGTTCCAGACGGTGTACACGCCCAAATAAATAAAAGAAGAAGACACAACACTCTAGCATTCAGTTCCTCATCATGTCTGCGCGGATACGGAAGCACGTGCCGGCGCTCTGGATGTTACGCAGCGCGCCACCGGAGGTGGTCCGGGCCCTGGTGCCCGGGGCGGACCCGGCATTGGTACGGTGTTTGTGTGAAGTCGCTCATAATGTGTTCAAAGGGAATGTTCCTCTCAGTCCCCTGCAGAAAGGGAAATTGCAACGGCACAAGACGGGTCTCCGAACGCTGGTGAAGAAGACAGGGAGTTTAAAGAAAAAGAAACAGGTGTTACAGAAAGGTGGATTGCTCGGGGCACTACTCGCTCCATTAACAGCCTCCGTACTGGGACCATTAGTAGGGTCCATCTTGGGTGGAGCACGCTAACGTCATGGAACATACGAAAAAAATGATGCTGGTGGAACCTCGACTGTTACAAAGTTTGCAATCGCCCTACCCCGTTCCGGCCACGGCGCAACAACTCCAGTCTCTCGATGAAGAGATGAATAGTATACTCCAACGCCGACTACCTGATCACGAAAAAATTGAACTCTACCATCAGACGCTGAACCGCTACAAGACGTTTATGGATCAATATAGAGGGAGTAGCAGTACACCACCAGCACCAGCACCACCAGCACCACCAGCACCAACACCGTCATCATCACCTCAGCTGGAAGATGAAACCTTGGCCAGTGTCCCTAAGGCATTCAAAACCAAGGCCCGTTTATTGTTGGACCGGGTGCAATAGAATCCTGATATGGGTTGGAGCGACCAGGGGGAACTGCTATTCGAGGGTTGAGGGAGGAAATTTGGCTTAATGTTCACACTCAAGTTTGTTTCACTCATATGGTGACAGTCAGTTTAGTTGGTGGAGGAAGCCGGAGTATCCGGAGAGAACCACCGCCTTTCGGCAAGTAACTGACAAACTTTCACACATGGACCAACTGGGCTCGAACCCGTGCCGGTTCAGCGGTGTGAGGCTAGCGGTCACCAGCGAAGCGCCTTAGACCACTCGGCCACCGAGGGCCCCTGCTTATTCGAAACCGAGTGGTGCCAGGGTCCCATATCACCGATTTGATCAACGATACGGTGCGCTCTCGCAAACACTCTAATCAACCGGGCTGGGAAGCTTTTGCTCAGGCGTTGAAAGACACACACGTCCCTCAAGAATTGGCGGGGAATCCTCAACGTTGGCAGTAGATGCAGAAACCGCGGATGCAATCGCCGAGTGGCCCACCACCACCTTCTTGGGAAGCCGAGTGGAAAGCTACCCCTTTGACACCCCCCAAAACACCCTCACGACGGAAGGGTGCCAAATCACCGCGACGAACCGCCCAAGGCCTGGAAGCCCTATTAAAGCCGGGAGCGGAAGCAAGAAAGCTCAGTCGTCATGTTTTACCTCACGTTGCCCAGTAAGAGTTCGCTCGATGTGTTACCTGACAACACCTTGGCCAAGTACGTGATCCAGTTGCCGCAACCGTTGCATTTACCTGGACGCTGGGGATGTGGACTCGTGGATACCCATTACCCTTACTCGTGGTACAACGTGCGAGCCAATGAAGTGTGGTACGAGGTGACCTAGGAAGGCAAAGTCACTCACCTCACCCTACCCGAAGGCCAATACGATACCCCCAAGGAGTTCCTGCAGGGGCTGAGAAGACTGATGCATTATAAGTCTCTACGGACGGTGACGAATACTTCAACCCCTGTGAAAAACTATCCCTTAGTCAATCATGTGGACTTCGATTACAACCCACACAACGACAAGACCTGTCTCACTCTCAGCCCCAACATGGGTGTGGAAATCAGTCCTACCCTACAGCAAATGCTGGGTCTCGATCTCCGGGCGTTCGCTGGCCCCACCGCCGACAAAGCCGACATCACCATGGATATGAAGGTGGGTATGTACGGACTCCACGTCTACTCGGACGTGGTGGACAACCACATTATGGGCGATGCCAACACACCTTTGTTACGGGTGGTGCCCATTAAAAGGGCGTATGGACATCAAGTCACCCACAGTTTCAACCACGTACTCTACCTGCCAGTACGACACACCGATATCAACACGATCACGGTGGATATAAGAGATGACACGGGACGCCCGGTGGCATTCGAACGAGGGAAAGTGGTGCTGACACTTCATTTCCGACAAGCACGATCTCCCCATTTCGTATAATGTACGTCCCTTACCAGTGCCATACGGCCAGCTATGCCGACTATTACAAGAAACAAACGGGAGGTAGCCTTCCAGTGTTTAGCGGTGCACGCATGCAACGAGGTCACGGGTTGGGAAACATACTCGGGAGCATCGTCAAAACGTTTTTGCCCTTGGTGTCACAATTGAAAACAAAGATACGGCCTACCTTGATTTAGCCCACACGTACCTTTACGTGAAAGCCAAAGTGGTGAAAGGAGACGGGACGGTCATCGACAACGATGCGGCCGTAGCCCCAGTGAATCTCTGGCTGCACTCGATGTTCCAACAGGTGGATATCAGTCTGAACGATAAACTCATCAGTACGTCCACCAATACGTAACCGTACCGAGCTTACATCGAAACGTTGTTGTCGTACGGAGAAGATGCCACGAAATCACACTTGTCAGTCTCACTGTACTACAGGGATACACCTGGTGAGATGGATAGGACCACCATTGCAATTACAACACATATAAGGGAAGTGGGAAGAGGTGCCGACATACTGACTGTGTCACATGACTTCACAGAATAGTCTTCTGGTAAACCTATTCTAATTACAACACATATAAGGGAAGTGGGAAGAGGTGCCGACATACTGACTGCGTCACATGACTTCACAGAATAGCCTTCTGGTTAACCTATTCTAAAGCACATACCAAGAATCTAACGATTCGTGATATGTGTTGTATCTCAGGTACGCTTTTATTGTACCTGTTCATGTGGCAACTTGGATGATATGACCACACGGCCCCTAGCACCGGCATGAGCGGTATTAGATACAAATCTAGAGAGCTATGATGGAAATGCTCTGACAACTCGTATACTGGTAATTGGTGAGCTGTTTCGCTGTGACAACTCGTACATTGGAGATTTGTGAGCTGTATCATCGTCAGATGTAAATGACGACATTTAACACAAAAGACTAGTCTGTAATGCCCGATGTCGACCCAGCATCAACTTCCCACAAATGCCAACATATATCAAAGACCAAGAAGGTCTGTACAGGGGGCGGGCCTCGGGGACGAAACGTCCACCAGCAGAATCTCGCCATATACAGGTAAAAATTACAACACATATAAGGGAAGTGGGAAGAGGTGCCGACATACTGACTGCGTCACATGACTTCACAGAATAGTCTTCTGGTTAACCTATTCTAAAGCACATACCAAGAATCTAACGATTCGTGATATGTGTTGTATCTCAGGTACGCTTTTATTGTACCTGTTCATGTGGCAACTTGGATGATATGACCACACGGCCCCTAGCACCGGCATAAGCGGTATTAGATACAAATCTAGAGAGCTATTATGGAAATGCTCTGACAACTCGTATACTGGTAATTGGTGAGCTGTTTCGCTGTGACAACTCGTACATTGGAGATTTGTGAGCTGTATCATCGTCAGATGTAAATGACGACATTTAACACAAAAGACTAGTCTGTAATGCCCGATGTCGACCCGGCATCAACTTCCCACAAATGCCAACATATATCAAAGACCAGAAGGTCTGTACAGGGGGCGGGCCTCGGGGACGAAACGTCCACCAGCAGAATCTCGCCATATACAGGTAAAAATTACAACACATATAACTGTACGCCGACCTGTTCCTGCAAGACCGCTACATGATGAACGGCGTCTCCATCAAGATCAAGTTGATTCTCTCCCCACCCAGCTTCGCCCTGATGGCTGGTGGCGATATCCCCAATTACAAGATCGTCAAAGAAGGGGCAGCCCTGTTTGTGCGTACCGTGGATTTGCAATAGGGCGTGGTGGTGAGTCACATGGAAGCCTTATCGAAAAAGCCGGGGCTAGGGGCCGTATGAATCCATGTACTTCAAGATCCTCATGGTACTCATATGAACAGTCACAATCAAAGCGTGACTGAGATACATCATTCTTTAGATGACGACTTTACAACGAATATTATGGATTAAGAATACTGATCAGCGATACGGATTTGATATTTTTGGAACATCATGATGTCTTGCGGCATCATTGAAAACTTTGACCGCTTCTCTCTTGCAGGAAACAAGCCTATGTTTATGTATACTATGATTGTCTTTTTGAATTTGGTGCTAATACTGTTATATGGAATATGGAATAGGTATTTGGATTATGGACGCGGATATTCTCTAATGGACGACGGCTGAATTATGGATGACGGATTAGACGCTTGTAATGTACCCCATCCGACGCGTGCAGACCAAGGTATTGCGCCACTATTTCTAAGAACTCTGGCGTTGAATGTATGTGGATATTGAAAAACTCAAAATGTCTTATGGAAGAACTTGATGCTAAAGGTCACATACCGTGCAGACATGTATCCACATGGGATTTCTCGACTCTCTATACTACAATCCCTCATCAGGACCTTATTAACCGTCTAAGTTCGTTAATAGTATTTGTGTTCAAGAAAACTGATCGTAGATATATTAATGTCGGAAGCCATAAAGCATTCTTTAGCTCTACTGCATACAAGAGATATCATTCATGGGATGTTTCTTTGTTTATAGAGTTGCTTGAATTTCTCATTAAAAATATCTATGTGAATTTTGGTAACACAATATATCAGCAGCATATAGGTATTCCAATGGGTACTAATTGTGCACCCCTGTTGGTTGACCTATATCAGTTCTCTTATGAATATGACTATATGCAGGCGCTTTCAAAAACCGATCCATTCAAAGCCCGTTCCTTCTCATTCACCAAACGCTATATAGACGATCTTCTCGCTGTAGATAATCGCTATATAAATGACGCAGTGAAGGATATATATCCACCTTCACTGGATTTGAAGGAAACTACAGATAGCCCTACAGGCACATCTTATTTAGATCTCTATCTCTATAAAAATGAAGCGGGCATTCTCTCTCGTCGACTTTATGACAAAAGAGATGATTACAATTTCGACATCGTAAACTATCCCTTTCTGGATAGTAATATTCCAGTGGGACCTGCATATGGCGTATACATATCTCGCTTAGTAGCATTTGCTAGATCCTGTGTTAAATGTGATGATTTTAATCAACGCCACAAAACATTGCTGCAGAAACTTATAAAACAGGGCTATTCCACCAAGCGCCTCCACTCAAAGTTTCTCAAATTTGGCGATACATATCGCATGCTGATAGCAAAATACGAACGTAGCGTGCAGGATCTATGGCGCTACGTTTCGTAACTTGTGTCTAATTCCGCTTAACCCGGGGCTAGGGGCCGTATGAACCCATGTACTTCAAGATCCTCATGGTACTCATTCTTTAGATGACGACTTCATAACGAATATTATGGATTAAGAATACTGATCAGCGATACGGATTTGATATTTTTGGAACATCATGATGTCTTGCCGGCATCATTGAAAACTGTTGACTGCTTCTCTCTTGCAGGAAACAAGTTTATGTTTATGTATACTATGATTGTCTTTTTGAATTTGGTACTAATACTGTTATATGGAATATGGAATAGGTCTTTGGATTATGGGAGCGGATATTCTCTAATGGACGACGGCTGAATTATGAATGACGGACTAGACGCTTGTAATTCTCTGTGCCGGCGGGAACGATGATGGCCAATAGAGAAAATTTATTTCTAAAGGATTTCCCTAAACGTCTTACCCTGGCGTGTGTCACCAATATCAGTTTCAATGGACAGTGGGCTGAGAATCCGTTCCACTTTCAACATTTCAACATCAACTTTGTGGCACTGCACGTGGCTGGCCATCAAATCCCAGCCCGACCGTTACAACCGGATTTTGGTCACCATCAATATGTGCGGAGCTACCTGAACCTGTTTACAGCCACAGGACAAAACAATCAGGACGAAGAAAATACCATCAGTCGACGAGACTTTGGCCGTGGGTACACATTGTTTGCCTTCGACCTCACCTCCACCTTGGAACACGATCATCAGCTGGCCTTGCTCGAGAAAGGAAACTTACGGTTGGAACTGCGTTTCTCCGTAGCTCTACCCCATACCATTAACGTGATTTGCTACGCCGAGTTTGATAACGTCATCACAGGGGATCATCAAAGAAACGTCCTGTGTGACTACGCCAGCTAGAGTCCTGGATACAGAGCAGTTCATCACCGTACTCCAGCGGCATCCCCGGGTACCCTTTCGAGGAGTGTTTTCACGCAATGTCTTTCCCACCACCCCAGACACCCCAGCGACCTACATCCTGAATACAGACCTTCGTACTCGACCGGGTGAACATTGGGTGGCTGTATACGTGGACGCCCTGGGCCAAGGAGAATACTTTGATTCCTACGGACTTGCACCCGTGCATCCCGATTTGACCCAGTTCATGGACGAATCTACTACAGTGTGGCGCTGGAATACTAAAAGATTACAAGGACTCTTGAGTATTGTATACGGACAGTACTGTGTGTTTTATCTCACTAACCGGAGTAGATGACATTCTATGCAAACCATCATACAGATGTTTGATGATTATTCTCAAGCCGAAGACCACAATGTACTCGTATACGACTAGGTTGCCTCTCGTTTTAATGTTCATGCCCCATTTCTCTGGTTGTCTTAATGTTTCCACCCGTGCGGTGTTCTTATTGTTTGTTCGACGTTGTTATTCTGACGTTCATTGATGTTCAATAAAAAAATTCATGAAAAACACAAGTGACGTTTTGACTTTTTTATTCAGGTGAACAAGAAGGTAATCTATACAAGGAATGTCAACAATACAGTAGGTGTGTACAAAAACCTATCAGGAGTAGGATTCGAACCCACGGTCTGCATTTCGCAGACCAGCACTTAGGACTGGCGATGCCATCCTGACTTTACAGTTATCGTGTACTAGTTTTTTAAAGGTGAACTGAAAAGCTTTCCAATGTTCTCTTAAAATGTCATAAAACAAGAACTTCTATAGTTGTTACAATTATGTGTGGTAATAGTTCTGTGGGTTATTGTTTTATTTTGGGTATATGAGAAGTCAAAACCTATACCGAGAGCCAGAACTTTTAAAAACGTCATCGCTTGCCTCCCGTTGTTTTTGGAACGTCATGACGTTATAGTGGCCCTCGTTCATTCATCTGACGTAGCATGACGTCACATTTGAATAAAACTTGAATGAAGGGGACCACTATAACGTCATAACGTTCTACAAACCAAGAGAGACAAGCGATGCAAGTTTTCAAGACGGATTTATAACAGGATAACTTAAATATTGTTATTAGTACAATTTTGCAAACTATATTTGCCCCAAAAATGTATAAAAGTTATGTCACATAAGACAAGATGTATATAAGCAACAATTTAGATAAAATTAAAAGCTTTGCAGTTCACCTTTAACTCGTGTATCATGAGAAGTATATCAAAAGTCATAATTTCACAAGTCCAGGTAAGTGGTACTGACGCCATCGGGAAGGACTTTGCGTTTCGGGTAAAAGAAAGTGAAGGCATCCCGTTGCTGGATGTAAGTGCGCATTTGGTGGTCGACGACTCGGAATCCTCTGTTAGTGCCACTCGCACTGGCCTGGCTTTGGAGTACGTTCAAGTACAAGGCTTTGTCGATGGCCGGATCGCGCCGGTTCGCCCCTTTGCAGCTAAACTTGTTGTTTTCCTCTCCACCATAACAGTAATACGTCTTGGAGGAGAGGGCAATCATGGCATCTCCACTCTACTCCAACTTGAAGAGGCCCGGAGTCCGCTTGTCGTACTGGTAATGGTCACGTCGAGGTAGCCACTGGTCCCGTTCCGCCTCATACTGTGCACGTAGCTCGGATTTGACAAGGGACTCCCACTCTGCATTAGACACGGCCATGTAAGCAGAGTCTGTATCCATCTCCATGAGTTACCAGTCTGATGGATTGAAATACACACCCATGAAATCATATAAAAACTGTAGCATCCTCAGCTTGGCCACCTGGTATACCATACATCCAATTTGGAGGGGTAGGTTGTAACGGATGGTCTTTTTGGCTGAAGTGACTTCATACTGTGAGATATCGATTCTTGGCCACCATATAAATGCATAAATTATATGTGAAATATCGATTCTTAGCCACCATACTTGTCCCAGCAATTTTATTATATTAACTTTTTCCTTGAGTGAAAATTCATTATTTCATAAGCTTTTCTTACTGTCCCTTGTTATCGGTATATGCTGCACGGTGTATGTTATATTCGAGGCTGACAGTTTAACACGAGGGAATTGTTTTCGGTTCTGAATACTGTTTTGGTAATATAAATATCCTGTCCAATGACCTGTAGGGTCAAGCATTGTCAGTTAACTTCTGTGAGAAATTATATTTGACTGTATTTCCAGTAGGCGTCAGATTCGATCTTCGGTATTCAGCTATATGATTTAACGGCGTGGATAAATACGATGCACTAACATGTACCCGGTGGAACCCAAACTTTGAGTTCTGTGTTTTGGTTTGGTGACAATTCGATTGTCCCATTGTCATAAAGTCTGATGAGTTGTTATCATGTACCCATTGTTAGGACAGTATAAAAGAGAATGTTTGACGGTTTCCAATTTACAGTTTAAGATCTACTGTCATTGCCACCGGTACAGCGTCACAATTTGTAAGCTGAAATGAAGTACGAACAGTAAAAGCTATCTACAGCAATGTGTGTGTTCTGTTGTCATCCATTTTAAGTCCAGAGAAAACCACTGGCCGGACCGGAATCTTCTGAATGGGTTTATGTAATTTCACCCGGGAATATCGGCGCCCCATACAAGCCCACTTTCCGTCCAGGGTTCCCGCAAATTACAATACTTATCGTCATCGATGACCTCGACGGACCGAAACAGGGGAGAACTGACCTTTTTGCGGGCTTGTTTGGTGGTACAGATATTGACGTTGACGTGCTTGTCTTGCTTAGTCACCGTTTTGCCATAATAGCCATTGCCCGTCAATTTCCAGGATTCCCCGATAATGGCCTTACTGGGATCTTGATCGCCTTGACGACGGGCAGACGTCACGGTGTTGGCATGTCGCGCGAAACAGGCGTTGGGTACGTACTGTATGACTCGGTACACGCGCGTCACTTCGAGGTGTTGCTCAGCATAGGCGCCCATGGTGTCTCCAATGTCATCCCGACCCACCAGTGTGTTTTTAAAGATGGGTGGGCACTGGGCGAAGAGTGGCTTGAGAGTGTCGGGAACATGCAGGTCGCATTCCACAAAGCCGTAGAGGTCTCCGGAACGAACGGCGTCGAAAATCTGTGGCAGAGTCAGGAGTCGCCGGCGACTGAGAGGGTACTCGCGCGCTTGAAGGAAGCGGCGTAAATGTGGGAGGGTCTGGCATATGGTGTGAAATTCACACTCCCACATTTCGATGAGGTGGTATCCCATCTCTTTGATGTAATCGCCATTCTCCTGGACTTATTCCCGTAATTCTTCTGCCGATTTCCCACGTCGTTCGTTGAAGCATCCAGCGCTGAAATGGTATTCGTGGCCGTGCCAATAGCAGCCGTAAAATTGAAATACGGTGGGTGTTCCATGTACAAGGGCAAACCCATCGACGGGGAGTCGGCGATCTCCTATCCGCTTCTCTGTGGGGTTGGTTTGATGGCGTATAGAGATTTCCCGTCGATAGGCTTCCCAGTCCAACCACTGGTCGGCGAGATGTTTGTACGGAACGCGTTGAGGTCTGAAATGCTGACCTTCCGCCAGCCAGCGCGTATAATAACAACTGGTCATGGGCTGGGCGAGAGACCACAGATACAGGGCATTGGCATCGAATCCAATGATTTTGGCACAAGGTTTTCCACTTGGAAGGGTGGTGACGTCTTTCTCGTGGTAGCGTGAAAAATAAGGCTGGGCCCGCCGACGATGTTCTGCTTTAAACAATCGTACATGCCCTCGTCTTTTTGCTGTATCAGCGAGAAGTAGGTGGAACAATCTTGAAAGAGATGGCGTAGAGCCAGTCCAGGTAAACTCAAGCACTCCTTGAATATGTCCACGTGCATTTGATCCCGAAAGAGTTGAGCTATTTTCTCGACCGCTTCGAGGAAAGGGACCACATCTAAGTTGTTATACCACACCAAGAAATCTCGCAAGGTCTGCATGTGTTGGTCGTTCCATACCTGCTGTAGTTCCCGGTACGTGTCTTCCGAACATTCCACCTCCTTCAGATCGTCGAAGAACGCGTCCCGGGGTGGCAACTGTGTTTCCTCCAAGCGGTCGAGCGTCGATATATACGTGTAAGGGAACCTCCCTTTGGTTTGTGCACAGTCATAGGCCTTCACCCACTGATCATAGCTATAATTGGGAGCTAAGTAGTTACGTACATCCAGGAAATGGAGTGACGTGGTGGTGAGGGCCATATGATTATTGATCTTTTTGATGACGGACTTGATGGAATTGGACTGGGCCAAGTAAGGGTAGAGAAATTCCTTCACCATGTTCAGATCGTATCGTCCCGAATTGAAGCCGAGCTCGGGTAACTGGCCTAGGTATTGTAGGAAGCGGGCTTTCAATTTCTCCGCATACGGCTTAGGTAAAGGTACATCCTGCGGCTGAATGTTATCCGGCTCCGGCTGCGACTCCGACTCCGTCTCCGACTCTTCATCGTCGCTGAAGGACACACCGGGTGTAGGAATCCGGTCGTCCAGTTGGTGCAGTACGTCTTGGAACTTGGACACCAATAATTCTGTACTGGCCGCACTGACTTCTTTTAAATATACCATCATGCGGGTAATCATCTCGTATGTCCCCCGACGACACGGAACAGAGGGGCGCAGCGTCATAGCCGAGCACGTTGGTGGAAATGCTGACAGAGGAATATGGCGCTGCGTCCACTGCGTTTTCGCTGAGAAAATGTCCATGGGTTCCAAAAAGGCCTTGAAATCGTAACACGCCCGGTAGGGAAAATAACGGTCCTCTAGTGGTATGACAAGACCCTAATCAGCCAGTTCCTCGAAGATGGCGGGCGTATTATGGTACACGCCGCCAGGACATTTTCGCTTCACAGTGTTGTCACAAGTCTTCTCATGCCAATGTAAATCGCGAGAGTGGTCAAACACCCGATGGCATTGGGCACAACTGTAGGATTGCGCGTTCAGGCTCATATCGTAGATCAGGGAAAAATGACTCCCCCCGCCGTGGTCGAAGACATTAACTTTCATCGTAGAGGCATACCGTTCTGTTGAGCGATGAACCAATTCAGTCACAAATATGTCATCCTCCTTCGGTAGTAAACGGTATACAAAGATATTGACGTGGAACAGCGATTCCACGACATCCAAATACTTGAAGGGGACTCCCCGGAACCGTCGCGGGTCTATGTCTTGCGCCTCTAGATACTCTTCCCAATAGCCATCTGCCACTGTATCACAAGCCCGGGGATGACACTGGTCCAAATGAACCGCCAAACACCGAAACAGACATTTCCGGTCTTTGTAGGGGCCATTTTTACCCGTTGTTAACGCATACAGTCCTTTTCGACAGAGCAGCCAAGGCGAAAGAATAACAGGAGGGATCGATGGGATCATCTCTCTATTTGGTGACGAAATATGTGAGCATTTCCACAATCGATTTGGTGTTAGGACGTTGCAAACGCGCCCATTCCAATGGATCCAACGTAGTGAGTCGCTCGATGAGTGGCTCCAGAGAAATAGCATCTGTCACCGTGAAGGGCAGGTCAAACACATAGGTATTATTACTGGGATAATAATACCGTAACTGGTCCGTCTCTTTGTGCCGTAAAATGTACCCAAATGGCATATCCAATTTGAAAGCTGTAACTTGATCTGTAAAAATGCTCTTGGCATAGGTAGGAATATGCGTGAGGTCCTGCAACCGGAAATTATCAATAGTCCAATAGACAACGGTGACGGTGAAAACAATGGCGTATCGTGTTCCAGTGACGTCGATAGATATCACTCACACGCTCGTCTTCGGGCAAGGCATTAGCCGGAGGCGCTACTGGATCCCCTGGAAAATCTTCTCCACGTCTCATGGTATAGCTCCGGTGAGGCAGGCTCAGGCTGGTGAGACTCAGGCAAGTAGCTCCTCTCGTCAGATAGGCTCAGGCTGGTCAGATAGGCTCAGGCTGAAACAGCTGTTTTCGCATTTAGAGCCTACGTGGTTGGCCACCCCATATGACCTCCAAATGACGCTTGGTCTTTCTGATGGACATGCGCGTGGGGTCCAGTTCTAGCGACAGCAGACTATACTGTTCGTAGATCTACATGGATGTTGGCTGTGTAGGGGCGCATTTGAATGCAGGCCTGTTGCAAGAAATCCTGCCCATCGTCCTCGATCGCCGCAGCGTGGGTATTAATAATACGATCCGAAAAGTTGGGTTCCTTGCGTTTCTTACTCTGGCATCACTGGACCGATCCAGATTTAATCCTTAGACAAAGGTTTGCCTTGGTGCTCAACCGTGAATCCCATCGGTAATTTGTAGTTCGCACTTTTCCTCTCCTGCCTAAATCTACAGCATGGAGAATGTGTTAATTAATGATACCTGGTGAAAATATGATAAATAGTAGTATGCATCAATTTATTCTATAGCTTCTATTCCAAGAAAAAAAGCAGTATGCTTACAGTGATGCTAAGGGAACTTCTAGTCCAGTTGTCACAGTTATATCGCTGCTCAAAAAAAAAATTCCTTACTGTTGACATAGAGGAACGGAGAAAAATTGCGAACCTCACAATCACGCGTCAGTGCACACGTAGGGGAACTCTGGTTGAATTGAATTTGAAAAGCCGGAAAATGCTGTAGTGGGCGTATACGATTGTTCATTATGTACTGCCATGCACCGCTGGAGGCTGAACTGACTTTTGGTTTAGAAATTACAGTTAAGACACGAAAAGAATCTTTTAGAGTTGCCCGGGAAATGATATCCCATGTGGGATTAGTTAGCCTGAAACAAAGGAAATGCTAAAATGTTAATATAGAAATAACGGTATATGCTGGCGCTGTCCCGGTTATGAAAACACAACGACATTGAGTTAATTCAACCCACCATGCGCATGATCACTTGTATCAGTGTTAAATAGACATTATTGATACAGTAGATGAGCTCGATAATGGTATTTTGGTGTTGTCTCAGCACGTCAAGAAAGCGCACGGTACTCATCGAAAAGTCGTCTAGTCGAGAAAATGCACACAACAAAAAAGCTGCCAGTTGATGGTAAGGGTACATGTTCGTCAATTTTCGCCTCTTTCTGCTAATATATATGCCCTCTGTAACAAACAAACTGGACTAGCAACCATTCCAGTTAATAATGATGTATATTCCAAGATTACAAATCCTATATCACGAGAAAAATCAACATCATTTCTGTAATATACGACACATTTTTAATAATTTTTAACATGAATACGCTTATAATGAGAACGCGATGATCAGTATAATTTGGATTGTTATCAAATATGCCGAAATACATATCGAACGCTATCTCGTTCAGCTTTACACATTATGTGTCATGGGAGCATGTCCAATCACTTATTGGCACATGTAGCTCCTTGTGTTTTAGGCATTGCAGAATTTAGAAGAAAATAAATCAGAGGCGACGACTTCTTTAATGAGCGTAAATACAAATGAATGTTAATATACTTTTCGCAACCACTTGTAGCATATAAAGCAAATAGCTGAGCAGAGACGTCTGGGATACGGCAGCTGAAAACTTGATTGGGGGTGCGTAAGTTATATCAGAAGGACATTTTTCTGTCTACAGAGGCCGTTGTTAATCCCTCAATATTAGTCCCAGTTAAAATATTGTTTAGTCGAATAAGCGTAGAGCTGGGAAACCGCAGTGAATTTTCTTTTCATCTCTGACGGAAAGTCACACGTGTATGTCACCACGCCGTACGGAAACTACTTTCGTACATGATGAGCGGATTTATGAAACGAATAATCTCTTCCGTTCTCTGATTTATCATGTTGTTTTAGCATGTCAGTATTTTTAAAAGATGCACAGGAGCCACAGTGTAAATGTAACTCATTTAACTCCATCTCATCGGCAAAGTGGCATATTTATATATATCATGCAAGTGCAAGTGTCTAATGATCGTCCCCTCGCATCTTTCCTATCTTAGCTACGCTGATCGTACTAACTGCAGTAGCATTGTGTCGTAGACGTATGGAGTACGATGGTGTCTATTCTGCAAGTGTTAAATCATGTTCATGTTCAGTCGTTCAAAAGAGCATATTTTAAGTCCAACTTCGAACACTGAAGAGATCCTGATAACAACTCTGATGCTTAACGTGATGTGAATTTAAATTGCATATCGTTCCTATTTTTATCTAGTCATGAACGATTTTATTCTATTTTTCCATCGTTATGGCTGTTGCACACTGTATATTTATAATTTTTGACGTACCGGGGTAATATTATAGTCAGTTTTACTAATATTGTATATATGCTTAAAATGCAGGACCGCAATGTAAACTAGTTCTCGAACTAATTGTGTAACCCTGAATAAATAAATACTGCTTGGGAGAATTCATATGGGTTTCAAGTGGGGAAATGGACGGCAACCTTATCCATCGATGTCACGATGTCTACTTCCGCCACGGCCCTTCCACGATGTCTACGTCCGCCGTGGTCCCGTCACGATGCCTGCGTCCGCCGCATATCGCTCCAGCTTTGATTAATGGATCCACAATGCATTTCAGCCTTGAACCCCGATATATGGTCAGCCTTCGAACAGGCTGTACCGGATGTGGATAACATGCTTGTGTCATGGTATTGTAGTCTATTATTAGACATTGTGGAGGTCAGATGATGCGGTAACGCTGTGTATTCTAGAAGCTTCTTTATTGGGTAGAAGGATCTGGAATGCCTCATAGAGTATAAATAGCGCTCAGTCAATCAGTCAGTCTAGGAAATTCAAACTGGCTTTTTATGTGGGTGTTATACTGTGTTACCTTTGCCTGTGATTACGGACTGCTGGATTATTTACTACTGTGTATTAACGTTTAGGCTGTTGAACTGTCGGATATTGGACACTTACTGGGATTGTGAACAACTGAGCAGTGTTGGATAACCATTATACAGAAATGTGATTTGACTTCGTCAAGAAGGATTGTAAAGTATACACTGGAATAGCATTGAACAGTAAGACTATATTTGTTGTATTAACCTTACTTAATTTGTATATGATTTTACTATTGTGAATAAATATTTGATTGTTAACCTTTGACTTCGCAAATCTTTCTGTTTCGTTTTGCTGTTATTGTAAAATTGACGTAACAGAAATTGGGGGCTCGACCGCGAGATTTGTTTACATTATAGCTGCCAGCTGATCAGCTTTACAACATTGTCTAAATTTGTGAAGTCAGTCAGGGAGTACACTATCAACATGTCATTTGATCCAGCACAGTTTGCTTTAAAGCCTAGTCAGGAGGTATTTAACGAACAGCGCAAAGAGGATTTGTTCGCGCTGTGTAAATTCCTACAAATTAAAGTTCAAACATCTTGGAGAAAGCAAGGAATTAAGAAACTCATTATTAAACATTTTGTTAGCAAACAACTTTGGGATGAAAGTGATTTGATTTAACCGAGGAAACAGCTGATGATTTGGAAATAAGGAAATTAGAACTGCAATATCAGCTGGAATTGAAGGAATTAGAATTAGAAAAAGACAAAGAATTAGAGAGATAAAAGTTTTAAAAAAGAGGGAAAGAGAAAGAAAGACAGTCGCAAACAAGTACTCCTGCACATGCACCTATACAATCACAATCAAGATTTGATGCGGCTCGTCAAATACGTCTCGTCCCACCATTTCAGGAAAAAGAAGTTGATAAATATTTTCTGCATTTTGAGAAAATTGCTGAAAATTTAAACTGGCCAAAAGAAAGTTGGAGTTTACTTCTTCAAAGTGTTTTGATCGGAAAGGCAAGGGACAGTTACACGCAACTGACGGTAGAGCATGCATCAAATTATGATATAGTGAAGGATTTAATCCTTAAAGGTTATGAATTAGTTCCTGAAGCCTATAGACAAAAGTTTCGTAGTTGTGAAAAAGAAAACTTCCAGACTCATGTAGAATTTGCTCGTTCAAAATAACAGTTATTTGATAGGTGGTGTGCCTCGGTTAAAATTGACAATCAATTTGAAAGCCTTAGACAGCTTATGCTGGTAGAGGAATTTAAAAGGTGTATCCATGGTGATATTAGAACATTTCTTGATGAAAAGAATGCCAACACTTTAGACCAGGCAGCAGGTTTTGCAGACGAATATGCTCTGACACACAAATTATCATTTGTCAATGCTGTTAGGACAAGTTCATTCCAGTCTAATCTCTCAGGTAACAAACCCAGTTCTTTCTCAGGGCCTAAAACTTTTAACCCCAGTTATAAAGGTCAAAGATCAAACACAAAGTCTCAGTCACCCACTTTTAACACTCAAAATAAATCTCCCGTTTGCAATTATTGTAAGAAGAAAGGTCATTTAATGGCTAATTGAAAAGAAAACTACAAGATCAAGCCTTTCAAAAGCCCAGTGGTTTCCTCACTTCCAGATCTATACCCAAGCAGGTTAGTGACGTTCATAGTGTATCTGACGTTAAGATGGCCAGGGACACTGTTCCTATTAGGTCTATCAAGAATAAGGTTGACAGTTTTTCAAATCCTGTTATGGAGGTTTTTGAACCATTTATCCACAATGGTTTTGTGTCACTTTCAAGTGATTTGTCTAATGCTACTCCTGTGTAGATTTTGCGAGACACGGGAGCGTCCCAGTCTCTTTTGTTGGCAGATACTTTGCCGTTTTCTGACTCTTCATCTGCAGGCAGTAATGTCCTGATTAAAGGGGTAGATCCTGTAAATTATACACCCGTTCCGCTCCATAACGTTCATCTGTCTTCCGACTTGATCTCTGGGCCTGTTACGGTGGGTATGAAAGGTAGTTTACCATTTGTTCAATTACTTTTTGGAAATGATCTTGCGGGAGATAAGATCGGGGTTAACCCGATTGTAACTGACAAGCCTTGTTTGGATCAGATCCGTGATCCAGTTGAAGACAAAATTCAAAGTTTGTATCCTGCTTGTGCAGTTACTAGAGCCATGAGTAAATTGGCTGAGGAGTCTGCAAAGTCTCTTAAAGATGACGTCATCGATGAAGTTTGTTTAGCCGACGCTTTCGTGTGTTTAACTGATGAGGCTGATAAGCCACAATTGGAATGTTCTAATGACAAAATTTCAGAATCACGGCCGGTTAATGAGGACATTTAAAAAGGACATTTTCAAGTTGTTTGACAGGGCAGTAGATGTGTGTGATGTAACGCAAGAGCCTGTGTGTTACTTTTGTAAGAATGGTGTTCTTATGCGCAAATGGCGACCGCCAGATGTGTCACCTGATGATAAGTGGGAAGTTAAGTATCTGATTGTAGTACCCAATTCATATCGTTCAGATATCCTCAGACTAGCCCATGAAACACCTCTTTCAGGCCATTTAGGTGTTAACAAAACATATTACAAAATTCTAAATCATTTCTATTGGCCAAATTTAAAGAAAGATGTTACGGAATTTTGTAGATCATGCCACACATGTCAAATGGTAGGAAAACCAAACCAACCCATACCAAAGGCCCCTCTGCAACCAATTCCTGCATTTGAGGAAGCATTTAGTAGAGTGATTATAGATTGTGTTGGTCCATTACCAAAAACAAAGTCAGACAATCAATACATGTTAGCAATCATGTGTGCTTCAACCAGGTTCCCTGAGGCCATTCCTTTACGGAATATTAAGGCAAAAACTATTGTTAAGGCCTTAGTTAAGTTTTTCACACTTGTCGGCCTACCCCAGTCCGTTCAGCCTGATCAGGGATCTAATTTCATGGCAGGAATAATTCAACAAGTCATGCATGAATTGGGAATAAAGCAGTACAAATCATCTGCATACCACCCAGAAAGCCAAGGCGCATTAGAAAGATTTCACCAGACATTAAAGAACATGATTAGGACTTATTGTTTTGACACTGAGAAAGACTGGGATGAAGGCATACATTTGTTATTGTTTGCTGTTAGAGAGTCTGTTCAAGAGTCTTTAGGCTTCAGTCCATTTGAATTAGTCTTTGGTCATACAGTTAGAGTTAAACTGCTAAGGAAAAAGTTCCTAGACAGTGATCTTGACTCATGTAGTCTCTTACAATATGTATCGGACTTTCGCACTAGGTTGACTAAAGCATGTGATTTGGCCATGTCAAATTTAAAGTCAGCACAAAAATGTATGAAAGTAACCTCTGATGAACATACTCTTAAACGAATTTTCAAACCTGGTGAGAAGGTACTGGCTTTTCTGCCTATTCCTGGTAATCCACTTAAGGCTAGATATTATGATCCTCATGTCATTGAAAAGAAATTAAGCGACCTTAATTATGTAATTCAGACCCCTGACAGGCGTAAACACAAACAGTTATGTCATTTAAATACGTTAAAGTTATACATAGACAGAGATAGCACTAACAGTACTGTACACCCTGTAAGTTCAGTTAGTTCTGACCCTGATAATAATGAAACTTGTGAAGAGTCCATGACAGCGGCGAAATTACAGAACTCTGACATTCTACTTAATTTGGGTTTCAAGTTGTGTCATCTTGAACCAGCGCGTCAGGAAGAACTTCGAACTCTGCTCAGTCAATATGAACATTTGTTTTCCGATATTCCTACTTGGACTGATAAAATTTCACATGACGTCAATGTCGGAGATTCTAATCCATGAAGCAGCACCCATATCGTTTGAATCCCATTAAACAAAACTATCTAAAAAAGAGATTCAGTATTTATTGTCAATGACTTCATTGAACCAAGTAATAGTAACTGGAGTTCACATTGTATCTTCGTTCCAAAGCCAGGTGGCAGTTACAGGATGTGTACTGACTACAGAAAGGTGAACACATTGACCAAAACAGACACATTCCCTATTCCACGCATTGACGATTGCATTGATAAAGTGGAAAGTGCCAAGTTTGTGTCAAAGTTCCATTGCATTGATCAAGTGGGAAGTGCCAAGTTTGTGTCAAAGTCTGATCTTCTGAAAGGATTTTGGCAAGTTCCACTGACAGATCGTGCGAAAGAGATATCAGCATTCGTGACTTCGGAGGGTCTGTTCCAGTACAAAGCCATGCCATTTGGAATGAAAAATTCTCCGGCCACGTTCCAACGTCTCATCAACTGTGTGACTTCTGGTTTGGAAGGATGTGAGACTTACATCGATGACGTCATTGTCTACAGCGATACATGGGAAGATCATCTACAAAGAATTCGCGTGAGTGACTAAGTGACGCCAAGCTGACAGTCAACCTTGGAAAAAGCGAATTTGGACATGTACGTGTGACATTCTTGGGTCATGTTGTAGGTCAGGGTCAGGTAAAATCTGTAGATGCTAAGGTTAGTGCTATCTCGCTATTTCAAGCGACAACTGATGCGTTTCTTGGGTATGACTGGTTACCTCAGAAAATTTTGTCCAAATTTTTCAGATATTACCGAGCCTTTAACTCAACTCTTAAGAAAAATGGCAAGTTTTGTTTGGACCGATGAATGTGAATCAGCTTTTGAAAACCTGAAAGCCATACTCAAGAGCGCGCCAGTTCTTTTAGCACCAGATTTTTATTCAATTTTTAAACTGGCTGTAGATGCTAGTGATGTTGCTGGTGCTGCCGTTTCGTTACAAGAAGGTATAGATGGTGTAGATCACCCAATATGTTATTTTTCACGTAAATTTGACAAACATCAGAGAAATTATTCTACAATTGAGAAAGACAGTTTGGCAATGATATTGGCTTTACAACATTTTGATGTTTATGTTACTTCTTCATCATTGCCAATTACTGTATTCAGTGATCACAATCCACTTCTTTTCATAAGTAAGATGAGAAACAAAATTCAAAGATTGTTGAGATGGAGTTTGATGTTACA
This sequence comes from Hanleya hanleyi, assembly GCA_036873755.1. NCBI lineage: Eukaryota > Metazoa > Mollusca > Polyplacophora > Lepidopleurida > Hanleyidae > Hanleya > Hanleya hanleyi. Next base: position 67,303 of record JAVTVY010034512.1, read on the forward strand.
AGATTGCAGTATTGAAATCAGCCATATTAAGGGCAAGGACAATTTGATTGCCGATTGTTTGTCTCGCATATAATGTACATATGTTTGTCAACATTTTTGCCCTTGTAGTATAGATTTTTTTTATTTGCAATGATGTTTTGAATTGTCAAGAAAATTCCAAGTTTGAAACTTTCTTTTGTTTAAGAGGGGGAGTGTCATGGTATTGTAGACTATTATTAGACATTGTGGATGTTTCTAGAATATAGAGCTTGTTTACATATTATTTTATGGGTCAGCCACATGGAGCTTTCTAGAAGGTTGTTGTAAATTGTATCTAGGTCAGATGATGCGGTAAGGCTGTGTATTCTAGAAGCTTCTTGATTGTGTAGAATGATCTGGAATGCCTCATAGAGTAAAAATAGCGCTCAGTCAATCAGTCAGTCTATGGAATTCAAACTGGCCTTTTATGTGGGTGCTATACTTTGTTACCTGTGCCTGTAATTACGGACTGCTGGATTAATTACTCCTGTGTATTAACGTTTACGCTATTGAACTGTCGGATATTGGACACTTACTGGGATTGTGAACAACTGAGCAGTGTTGGATAACTATTATACAGAAATGTGATTTGACTTCGTCAAGAAGGATTGTAAAGTATACACTGGTATAGCATTGAACAGTAAGACTATATTTCACACATTTATTTGTTGTATTAACCTTATTTAATTTGTATATGATTTTAGTATTGTGAACAAATATTTGATTGTTAATCTTTGACTTCACAAATCTTTCTGTTTCGTTTTGCTGTTATTGTAAAATTGACGTAACACTTGTCTCGAGCCGTTCACCCTATCTGTTGGCAGTGAAAGCGGCCATGCAAGACGCACTGGCAGAGCTAAATGAAGATATACTTAAAGAAACAACTATATAAATGATGAATGTTTAAAATGGAACACAAGTCGTCATAATACAGCACTGGGAGAAGGTGCTGGACAGCTTATGCTGCCGCACTGAGAGCCCTGCAGGGTATAGTGGGGCGAACGCGCTCTACCGGGCTACCAAGCCCCACGAGATTCGTCTATCATAAGTCCAGGCCTGGTGAAAAACTCAAGACACTTATAGCTTACATCGAGCTGTCCGGTGCCATTTTGCATCGTCGGGGGAATGGCCATGCAATGGCAAGCCTTCCTGGTCGACATGAGTGCCTTTGCTGAACACAACAACGGCAACCGGTATCTCCTGACCTACATCGATATTCTATGACTGGGTCGTGCACATCCGGTCGAAAACATGAGAGAATCTCATCAACGCTTTCAAGCAGATGTTCACGATCGGACGCAAACACTTGTATTTCAAACCCACGAATAGACAGAGTTCCTTAATAGACTCTTTCACCAGTTTCTGAAAATCACACGTTCTTCTTCACTCGTACAACGAGACCAAGGTCTCGGTCGTCGAAAGGCGCAATCGCACTTTCAAAGGCCGGATGTACAAGAATTTGACAGCCAAGACTACAAGACGATACATCGATGTGCTTTCGAAACTTGTGGACTGATACAGTCGCGCCCATCACGGGAGTATCCCAGAGAGCCCCCACTGGAATCTTCAAGCGCAATGAATCCCACGGTCGGGTCGTCCTGTACTTCAGACAAACCGGCGAATTTCACGTCAATATAAATTCCAACGTGGTGACCAAGTGCGGACCAGTTCAGTCAATGGCAAGTTCGAAAAATTGTACCTCCCAACTGGAGCAACGAACACCACGATCACACGGCGACTATCCCGTCAACCTACGGTGTATCAACTGGAAGCTATCCAAGGGAACCCCTGGAAGGCACGTTCTACGCTGTAGAGTTACAGCCCGTGGAGAAATTCGCAGCAGATTACTACACCGTGAAACGGATGTTGGAGATCGAACGACGCGAGGGACTGTTTGAAATGGCAAGGCTGACCGAGTTCGTTTAATTCGTAGGTCTGTCGCTGACAGTCCAAACCCGAAAATGCCAAAAGTAATTCATGCAGAATTTTATTGAAAATGAGGAGCTTCGGGACATCGGTTTGAATGCTCACTACCTGATGGTGTTTAAACCCCGAGTGAGACAACTCAACTGTTGCATCTAGTGAGACAAATATATCCCGAACAAATCCAGTTTGTAATTCTTCCCTTTTATGCGTTGTAATTTGAAGACGCGAATACCCCTCAGCCCGGGTATTTGTTCATCGACATGAAAAAAAGCCACTCACGACCATCCCGGGCCGAAGAAAGACGCAACAATTTCTCAAATGTTAGGTTCGCAGTGGAACAGCGCGAGCATACAATAACGTTAAGTAAACCTACCCAAAGCGCCCGCTCCCCCATTTTTCTTTCTCTCTCTGATGTGTCATACAGTGAAAATCTACGTGTATACTGGAAGCAGGCAATACAGCGAGGGGCCATAGATTCCATCACTATTTGTACCTCATGTCGGAAGGAATACGGAAGTATGCGAATATGCTCTGGGTGCTGAAGACAGTGCTGAGGACTTGGTCCGGACCCTTGTCCGTGGAGCGGAACCCGTGCTCTTGGCTTGTGTATGTGAGATTGGACTCAATATCCTAATATATTCCATTTACTCTGCTGCGGTAGGCTCAGTTCGCCAAGCAGAAGATAGGTCTCCGTACCCTGTTACAACAGCGAGTCCCGCAAGCACAGAAAGGCTCCCTGCTAGGTTCCGAGTTTGGTGGCCTCTCCAGTCAAGGAGGGAGCATAAAAATGGCCCTGGTGGCCCCACTCCTCCTACAAACCCTACAATCCCCGATCCCATAGACGGTGAAAACAATGAACCTGTTACATGAACCACATTTTACAACGACGGGATTTAAGCGATAGTGAGGAAGTACAACAGTAGAATCAGGCGCTTCAACGCTACATTATGTTCATGCGGTAATACACGACCCCCTCATCTGGACCAACCCCAGCGTCTGTCGCACAATTTGTCCCACAGCCGCCATGACCAGGCGTACCCGGCTCAGCCCCACAGGTGGTGACAGACGAAGTCATGAAGAACATAACCACTACGTTTCAGTGGAGAGGTGGGTTGTTGCTGGAGCGGTTTAAAGACAATGCGAATATGTCATGGAACGATAAATATGAACTTCTGATCCAGAACGAAGTGGAGCCCGACACCCACATGGTGGATTTGGTGAATGATATGATGTGTCAACCCAGGTCACAGGTAGCCGTAAAGGATAGCATACTTTTGTCCAAGGGTTGACAAACATGCCACAAGAAATGATCGGAATTCCCCAGCATTGAGATTGGGTGCAGCAGTGGACGCCCCTGACACCGCCCTAAACACCACGCCGATCGTGATCCGTCACACGTGCCCGCTGATCGCCGTATTCCGAGGCTTGGGATTGCATATCGCTTCAATTTCTATTAATACGAAGGCCTGACACGGGACACGTCAGTCGTCATGGTTCACCTCCCACTGCCTAGTAATAGCTCAGTCGAGCCGTTCTCCGTCAAACCATTAGCCCATAACGTCATCCAACTGCGACAGTCATTACGACGGAAATGTTATCTAGCTGGTAGATATCCAGTACCCGTAGCAAGAGTCAGAACCGACATTTAATATTCAGCCGTCGTCCATAAAAGACTTTCCGCGTCAATAATCGAAAGACATATCTACTATGACAGTTAACATCGAATCAAATATGTATGAAATAAAAATAAAAGAATAAAGAATACAAGAGAGAAGCGGTCAACAGTTTCAATGATGTCTGCAAGATATGATATGATGATGTTCTATATATAAAATCCCAATCACTCTACGTATACGTGGCACAACGTGCAAAAGGACACGGTGTGGTACGACATCCTGTACGAGAGTATGGTCTATATATATTTCCACTCCTCGAAGGCCAGTACCACACGTCTGCCGCGTTATGATGGCCTAGTACGACCTGATGGCGAATAGGACGACAGAAGGCCAACAGGATGAAAACCTTCCGGTTCATCAATGATGTGGACATCACGTACAACGAACACAATCAAAAGCTCCAGTTTATCCTGGGGCGAATGTGAACTTTAGCGTTAGACCGACGTTGCAGCAGCTGTTGGGATTCTCGTTGCAGACGTATGTCGGGAGTGTTTTCGAGAGGTCCTGAAGGCGACAGGAAAACAAGCTGTTCGAAGCGGTGTGGAAGCCCTAGGTGATGCCTACAGCGGTGTTCCATCCGAGAGGCAGTCAAACGCTGAAGTGGGATGTCTCTTGGTCGCCAAAGCAGAAAGATTCATAGGGAATAAAAGACTTGCACTCCATCACCGCGCATCAATAGCCGATCGACCCTGCGACGACGCACATCGAACACGCGGACATTTTCGGGTAAAAATGGTGTTCATCCATCCAGAGTTATGTCCTTCCACCACCAGTGAATTTGATTTGTGGGCCGTACCGTCGACCCAGACTAGAGCCGAAGAGGGGAAATTGATGGAACATCTCCCTCTCTCCAGCATCACAGAATCGAGCCCTATCAAATTCTTCATCCCCAGATCTGATACGTGGTACGTGGATCTAGCCCACATCTACATGAAAGCAAGATAGGCAATGGCGATAGCAGCAACCTCGAGGAGGATGCCCTGTTGGGCCTAGTCAATCTCGTGCTCCACTTACTGCTCCAGTAGGTGGATATGATTCCCAGCGACAAGTTCGTGAGTACCTTGATCAAAATTACGCCAATCGTGCATACACCAAAACATTGTTGTCATACGGCCGGGAAGTCAAAACGTCTCGTTTGTCGGCACCTTTCTTCTACCAAAAAACCCCAGGACACAATGAGAAGGCTGAGCGGTCGATCGGCGGATGTCATGGGACGTCTACATGTGGGCCTGTTCATGCAAGACTGCCAGTTCTTGAACGGAGTGCCCATCAAACTCCGATTGACGAGGGCGTCATCGGTTTCCATAATCCAGAATCTAACGTGTTGTATCTCAGGTACGCTTTTATTGTACCTGTTCATGTGGCAACTTAGATGATATGACCACACGGCCCCTAGCACCGGCATAAGCGGTATTAGATACAAATCTAGAGAGCTATGATGGAAATGCTCTGACAACTCGTATATTGGTCACTGGTGAGCTGTTTCGCTGTGACAACGCGTACACTGGGGTTTGGTGAACTGTATCGTCGTCAGATGAAAATGACGGCATTTAACACAAAAGACTCGTCTGTAATGCCCAATGTCGACCCAGCATCAAGTTCCCACAAATGCCAACATATATCAAAGACCAAAAGGTCAGTATAGGGGGCGGGCCTCGGGGACGAAACGTCCACCAGCAGAATCTCGCCATATACAGGTAAAAATTACAACACATATAAGGGAAGTGGGAAGAGGTACCGACATACTGACAGAGTCACATGACTTCACAGTATAGTCTTCCGGTTAACCTATTCTAACGTACATATCAAGAATCTAACGATTCGTGATATGTGTTGTATCTCAGGTACGCTTTTATTGTACCTGTTCATGTGGCAACTTAGATGATATGACCACACGGCCATATCGATCTTCCGGGGATTCATGACGGTCTTGACACGCTGAACAGGTCGCAGTGGTAGTCAATTCTTGACTTGATATCCGGTTATTGTCAGGTTGTTCTGGCGCCCGGGGACCGTTGCAATTCGGCGTTTTCCACGAGGAAGGATTCCGTGGTATGACCTTCGGACTGATGGAGGCAGTCCTGGCTGACCTCCGCTATGAGACGTGCCTGATATACTTAGACGATGTGATCGTATTCGGACGAACGCTTCGAAAGATACTCGGGGAACCTGGAGACGGTGTTTCAGCGACTGATGCTCCTTGGACTGAAGTTAAAGCCATCTAAATGTGTAACCGGGGCAAGAAACGTAGCCTACCTGGAACACATGATGCCTGATGACGGAATAGAGACCGAATCCGCGAAGGTCGAGTCAGTGCGAGAATGGCCAGTCTGCGTCGCTGAGACAGAAGTGCGAAGTTTCATAGAACTCTGCGGTTATTACAAACGGTTTGTGCGAGACTTTGCGCCGCGCCTTTACATCAACTCACACAGAAAGAGAATAGTGTCGAGTGGGCCGTCGAAAGCAAGACCGCAATCGGGACACTGAAGCAGAAGACGACACCCGCTCCGATCTTAGCCATGCCGGATTTCAAGCGACCATTCATCTTGGACACTGACACTAGTTGACGGACATGGAGAAAGATGTGGCCTGCGACAGCAGAGTCTTAACTAAGTCTGAAAAGTGTACTTTGTGATCAGACGTGAGCTACTCAATTCTCTGTATGGAGTCCATTCGCCACTACCTGTATGGGCGAAAATTCCTTCTGAGAACAAACCACGGATCCCTGCGGTGGCTAATGAGGTTCAAGGAACCAGAAGGCCAGCTTGTACGATGGATCTAGGCCTTGCCAACATGCCAGTTAGATATTGGTCACCGGCCTAGCCGAAGGCATCTTAAGGCTTTAGAGAACCGATTGTTGTTGTTGTTGTTGTTGTTACAGTGTATTTTGGAAAATGCTGAAAATCGTATGCCTGAAGATAATGGCATTTCAGGTGCAATGCAATTAGTTCCTGGAATTGAATAAATGTTAAATACTGAGTGCGCAAGCATGGCACACAACAATAATGTGAAAGGCGCACCATAAGATTGGGTCACTGTTGGTAGGTGTAAATTATACACAATAGGGAGTAAGCTCCTGCAAAATACAGAAATAGAAAAGATGCCACACAAATATTGACACACGCGATAAATTTCTAACCATAGACTTGACACTGAACTGTAAACAAGTTTCCAAATTTATCTTTATGTACCAGAAAACGAAGATAAAATTGGGAAATTAGTTAAAATCCACTGGCAACTGTTTTGTTGAAAATTGATCGCCTATGTTAATATTTGTATGGTAACCTTTCTATTTCTGTATTTTGCAGGAGCTTATTCCATAGTGTATAATTTACGCTGACTAAAGGCGACACATGGTCTAATGGTAAGGTTTTCACTTTCTATCGTCTTTCATGCTTGCACTCTCAGTATTTAACGTTTACGCAAGTCCTGGAACTAATGAAACTGCACATGCAATGACATTATATTCCGCCATACGCTTTTCAGCATTTTCGAAAATGCACTGTAACAACAACAACACTCGGTTCACTAAGCCCTTAATGCGGATGCCCTTCGTAGATACCCCTGCCAGAAGTGTGGACGATCTCTAGAAACAGAGACAGATGAGGCGGCCAGTAGAGCTGTGGTCCTGACGCCCCCGAACGAGGAATTTGCGGCGGCCAAGCTAGCGGAACCTTACTTACGTCCAGCGATTGTGTGAGTGAAAGCCGGAATCAGACCACGACTGGACAAGATTTGCCAATACAGTATCGTCACCAAAGCTTTGTAGGGCATCTATGAGACCGTGTCGATGGACGGAGGCATTCTGTACAGCGTGAGGGGCCATGTGAAGTTCAAGGTCCAAGTCGATGCCGACGATGGTCTGACAGCTTGACACATGGTTGTGACCAATCTCTGAAGTGATTTACGACAGTGGTGCCGGGGTTGTGACATATGCAGCTACAGGAATCAGCCTGATAGTAGGAACAGAGGACAGCACCGCGGGGGTGGTGACCGGATGTCCAGAAGAACGGAAAACCGTGGACCTGATGGGGTATTTCAGCAGGGAAGCACCTAAATCAAATCATCAGTGAACATTTCACCAAGTGGGTGGAAGTCACTGCACTCCCTAACCAAGAGGCGGACACAGTGGCCCGGGCCGTGATATACCCCTATATGAGCAGATTTGGCGTCCTTGATCCAATCAGATCAGTTTGAGAGTCGTCTCTTCTAGGACATGTGTCTGATTCTCGGGATGAAGAAAATCAGGATAACGGCCTACTGGTGGAAAGGTTCAACCAAACACTAGAGCAGATGATTCATGCCAGCTAAGCCCGTAATCTAGAAGATCGTGGTGTCCAAATCCATCTGACGCTGATGGCGTGAGGGCGGCCGCGCGCGACAAGACAGGATACTCCCGAACATGATGATGTTCGGGAAGGAAACGACGCTACCTAGCTACACGACCGTTGTGGCACCGCCCAGCGAGCAGGAAGCAGTACCCTTGGTCGGCGATCATTGAGATCGAATTGTAAACATTGATGGGGATGTCCGGGGGTCTACCGGCATGGTCCTGTGGCAACAGAAGCGCCTGCAGTCTCTGAAGTCTCAGTCACAACGGTTTTCCCCAGGCGACCAGCTGTATCTCCCCACTAGCGTGGCGAGGTGGGGCGAGAATCGCAAGCTATGTGATCGATGTCTTAGCCTATTCACTGTATAGGCGGCCCTGTCCGAAGTGACTTACCATAACCGAGGAGATGACGGCAAGTACCAGGTGGTGCATGTTGACTGTCTGAAGCCCTGCTACCCGAGAGAAGCGATGGGGAAAGCAGCAGAGATTCGGAGACCAGTGTGGAAGAGGATCTGACGGCGACCGAATTGGTCTTAGAAGACTCGTATGTTGTGACGCACGAACCGTTGGCTTGACAGGCAGAAAAAGGTAGGCAAGAGGATACCCCACGTGTTACTTCCAGTGGAATGAATATCCGCCATCCAGCCTGGCATAGGAATTATCAGTTGAAACCACGGGGATTCCTGATAGTCACTCCGAAGACCAGGACGTAAACGATGCAGCAGATGTTGAATGCGACGTCTCGTGGTCGCAGAGTGTTCTAACCATGAAGGTTTCAAGATTAGGCCATGACTTGAGAGTCCGCTAGGGGGCGTGTGGTCAGGTTATCCAAGTTGCCACATGAACAGGTACAATAAAAGCGTACCTGAGATACAACACATATCAGGAATCGTAAGATTCTTGATATGTGCTTTAGAATAGGTTAACCAGAAGACTATACTGTGAAGCCATGTGACTCTGTCAGTATGTCGGCACCTCTTCCCACTTCCCTTATATGTGTTGTAATTGCCAGTATGACCATAGGAAACTAAACGTGATACAGGTGCGAACTTAGCAGACAAGATGGCGACTCAGACCGCTGCATTGATGGTGGACAGTCGGTCACATATGTGCAAACAGCAACTAATGTGAACTGAGTTAGCTGCCAGTGAGTGGGTAGATCCTAATTGGATGATTCCGACAAGATGCTGGACAGACTCATCACAAGTGTTTATCTTCATCGATAACTTTTATTGCGGAAAATGATCGCCACGAGGAGGACGTCGTGTTTCTCAAAAGTGGGGGTAGTGTAACGTTTAAACCGGCCTCCATTTGCTAATCCACAACAAACCACCAGGTGAATAGCTGGCGCTGTGATTTGAAGCATAGTTTTATCCGAACTATTCGGGTGTATAGATGGCGCTCCGTTTTGATAGTGCCTTTCACCCGGGTTACTCACTGGAGATTATATTAAGCGACCATTTTCCAAGTATCGATGCATTTGGATAGAGAATTTTTAGGTAAAAACATCGTCTGCCTTAAGCAGGATCCAAAATTTGAGACTGTACCTTATTATTCTAATTATCAGGGGGCCGCGACCGGAGACAGGTGGCGCAGGTAGGCCGTATACGAAGACGTGGGGCCGGAGAAACGCTGCATTGAGTCGTGAGGCCGTAGCCAGGCAGTGAGTCCGCCGTACACGAAACCGTGGGGGCGGAGAAAGACCTCAGTCGAGCCGGAGGGGGTACACCCTGATCATGAGTCTGCTATATATGAAGCCGTGGGGTCGGAGAAAGGCCAAAGCCAAGTTGTGAGTCCGCTATATACGAAGTCGTGCGGCTGAAGTAAGGCCGCAGATAAGCTAGGAAAACGCAGCTAGACCGTAAGTCTACCGTAGACGAAGCCGTGGGCCGGCGAAAGGCCGCAGTAAGGGTAACCACTAGCCTAAATTCATAATAAGGAAGGTCGCCCGTTTTTGACTGCATGCTATTTCTTTTTCCCGTTGTACTAACTGATATCTATAATACCATCCTGTTAGACGTAACTATTCCGCCAAACGGGCATATAACAATTATTGGTTGGTCGCGCCTTTGCGCCACTACAGAGTTAATCGTGCCGGGAAGTCGATAGGGCTTTGGATGGGAAGTCAGTATTTGGCAGGCCAAAATCTGCACTTTTTCGGGGCGCGAAAATGATCATTCCTCATCAATAAAGTGTACGTTACGCAATTGTCCTGGTGATGAAAATTGTACAAAAAACGAGTAGGTCGACCCCTGTTTTTTTTGTCGCCTTTAAAAAAAAATGTCCGTTGGACGAGGAACATGCATTAAAAGAAAATCATTTCGTACGTTTTCTCTGGGTAGCAGATCGAAATTGACACATTTTCATACATTTTATGGACTTTTCAGAAAAGTTGGACATTTAAGAAGGATTGCGCGTCTTTCCGTTTCAATTTCAATAGCTCACTTGCCTCCTGAAATAATGGCACGAGTATGCCCATTCACGAAATATATACTTTTTTTTGAGGTTTTACAGCTATTTATGTCAGAAAATCCGAATTCCCATGCCTGTTTTCAGTCGCATGTAATTCAAGTGTGAAATGCACCCTCAAGCCAGGAGGCCGCAGGTCGTGGGCCCGCCGTGTACGAAGTCGTGAGGCCGGAGAATGACCGCAGCCTATTCTTACTTGAAGGATAGAAGTCACAGCAGTGGCCTCGCTCCAAGGAAAAGGGGGAGGGTTGAGCCCTACATCCGTGGACTCGCTCCAACGACAAGGGCAGAGGTTGATCCTACACCCATAGATTCGTTCCATCGACAAGGAGGGAAGTTGAGCCCTACATCCGGAGACTCGATCAAACGAAATATGCTGCCTCAATTACAACCGGTAGATAGGGGCCAGCAGCCTGCAGGCCGCAGCTATACGTGCCACGTGTATTATAGTTTGTCTGTTGGATGTAATGTAAATGTGACCATAAATATTAACTTTGTATTCTTTAATGGTAATCATTCCTAGTTCTGCAACAAGATGGCCATTTTGCCATGGCTACGCGGATCACATCTGCCCACCCTTTTTCTTCTAATTTTTCGAACAGCATTTTCAGACTTTGAAGCAGAAAACCAACATCTTTATATCAACTGAGGCTAAATACTGTGACATGGATATGTTATTTATCCCAAGAATTGAAAATATAGCTAGTGATATTTGTAGATTGTAACATAATTTTACTCCACGGATGATGCCATCCGAATAATAAGAAGAAATAGGATACCGTACGTATGTACATCGCGTCTTTGTAGAATACACCATTATATACCTCTATATTTGTCTCAGTCATCTTTGCAGGTTGTTATCTCCCCTAGCCTCTGATCCCCACTAGTGGTCGGTTTCCTTCAGTGATGATCAGGGCCAGTGACAGGTCAGTTCCGTTAATTGTAAACAATTGTTTTATGAACAAACCTCGCTACGGCACACATTACACTTATATTTACCCTTTCCCTACTACTACGCCGTAGTAGGGAATATAGAGGTATATTGTGCTGTTATATACATCATCAGGGGCGGCGGAAGCAATTTCAGATTGCCCCGACCAGCGATAACAGCACAATTAGGCGAGGATCCAGGGGCCGCCTAGGCCCCGGAAGCTCCGGGGTCCTAGATCGTTGGAGATGCATTCTGGGCTATTTTCGGCACATAAAATACTATCTTAATGCTCGATAAAATGTTGAAACTGTGGGTTCAATTAAAGGAAGGGGGTGTCGAGGTAGGGAAGGAATGGATTTCCTACCTCGACCCCCCCTATAATCAACCTAATTAACCAATCAACAACGGTAACGAGCCCCTGTGCACTAACCGTGCGTAAAATAACCATTGAGCACGCCTATGAAAACATTATTTCTATTCTATTGCACAACCGTACTCAAATTGAGCATCAACAAAGATTATAATGAAAGGTTGATAACATATTTTAAATTTTTACAACCTTTCTTCCCTTTCTTGAAAAAAACTCGTCAGCTGATGCTCCCGTCGCGGTTGGCATCGTGCCAATGTCAGAGGACGAGTTTATGTGGTCTGTCAGATGGAGAGTGATCCTGTCAGCTGAGTCAGCTGTTGGGAAATTACGTTGATATATGTCTAGCTGTTTGTATCGCTTTGTTAATCAATTTCACGATGAAAACAAAAGTTAAACTTGAGAAAGAAATTTCATCTTGTAATTTATTCGTTTGTTTTATTTCGATAGTTACTTGTATGAAAGCAGACGTCCCTTTCCTCATCCGATTTGTGAAATGGAATCTCCCAATGACGCGTGTTGATTTCACATAACCGTGCTGAAACGTGTAATAAATATTGACACAAATGTTTTTGAATAGGTGATTATCTTACGGGTTAAGCCATTTCGCATTGTCTCTTATACAGGATGTCAGATTAGCTGAATCCTGTATTCGTCTTACAACAGTACAAGTGGGAATTTCTGACAGTCGTTTTATCGAGATGCAAACAGGAATAGCAGATTTGAAACGTATCTTTTTTCTGCGAGGAGGATGTATTTACATTTCCGGAGGTCAAATTTAGCCAATCAGCGTTGATGAAATAATGCCAGGTCAAAATGGCGGAAAGACAGAAATTTGGATACGAGCAAACTTTGGTAAGTATAAAAACTCTATAAAACCTGTTTATTTCCTGAATAGATATTCGTTCTCAAATACCCGACAATCCAACCTGTCTTGACCATATAATAAAACACATATAATGGTTTCTATGCGTGATTCTTTCAGTGAAATATACAGGTTACAATCGAGTCATTGGAGTTGTTTATCTCTCCGTCGCCGGATCCGGCAGCAGTTTCTCTCCTTCTCCCCCCTTGACTCCCTCATGCCCACCACTGATTGATCGCCTGCTGCCTAACATCTCAAGAAGAGAACAAACAGCATTTGGGGGATATAGCACCATGAGATTTTTTATATTACCACTGATACATACCGATCACCTATCTTTTACTGATAAACAACAACAACAGCAACAATTCCGTTTAACGAGCGATAAATGCTCATCGAGTCAAGTGAAATCCCCCCCCCCCCACCAACTTGAACACCACCCGCCGTCTACTTTCTCAAGCATAAGAGAACAAATATAGCACCATGTGTTTTTTTCTTGTAGCATTAATTAAGCCTAGGGATAAATACCTATCGGGTTAAGAGTGGATTTACAGATAAACGATGACAATGACAGTTGTTAAAATGGCTTCAATGCCCTACGGTCCTACCCCCTGGAGCAAAACATTGAAACGATTTTGCGGACCTAAATCGCAACCAAATACAATTTATGTTCCACCCCTAGGTAAAAGAAATATTAACTGAAAACCGAAGAAAACTCTTGGAAACCTTTACACCGCGGTGAAAACCTTCACACTGTGGAGAAAACCTTTTAACTGCGGTGGAAACCTTTACACCACGGTGGAAACGTTCACACCGCGATGGAAACTTACACCGCGGTGGAAACCTTTCCACCACAGTGGAAACGTTTATTCCGCGGTGGAAACATTTACACCGCAGTGGAAATCTTTACACCACGGTGGAAACCTTCACACTGCGGTACTAGAAACCTTCACACCGCGGTGTAAAGGTTTCCACTGCGCTGTAAAAGTTTCCAAGATTTTTCTTTGGTTTTCGGTGAATATATAATACAGATATTTATGACAACGTTACTAGAAATTACAGAAATCTAAAGAAATTATATACTAGAATCTGTTTGTAGAAAATAGGTGAAAAATTGAGAAAATACACAAGAAAATCAGAAAAAGTATAAAAAAATGTAAAATATTTAAAAAAAAATATATAATCATGTGACTAAAGGGTCATAGGATGCTTGGACTAAGTTAAACCTGGCTGACATTTAATTTTGTGATTTGACACTGTATGATTAAACTTTGAACTGAAAATTCTTATTGCAAATTTTGACCACAGACCTGGATGCTTCAAAAAGTCAATGTGGCCTACCGTTTTGCACTCGTATGGTTAAGATACATATTTGTCAACTACCCTGACCATTTACATCCTCTGTCCAGCTCTCCTTTCATTTCCATATGTCAAAAGAAAAAAATATATATATAAAGCTTGCTCTTTCAAAAACAAAATCTGTCACCATCTTCAGAACACTTGTGCGTGATGTCATCTAATTCAGGATCACACAACTTAAAAAAATGGATTTTGCTCAGTTGTCCCAGTTGCTTAAGAAAGAACAAAAGCTTGTAAATTACCCTTTTTGGGGTGTTCCTTCTTTTATGCATGGTACCGAAAGTTACAATCTTACAAAATTCAAATTCTTTATTAGGCACGAACACAATTTACATTGGTTACGGCTGCATAACAAGACGTTAACAAATACAGCTATATACAAGATAAAAGACATGTGATGTAGATTAAAATCCCCTGACTAAACACCGGAATGACTCCTGTATTACATCTTAGCTTGCTAAGGGCATTTCACGTTTCACTTAACACTACCCTTAGCCCATTGATTTCATTCTCCGTGTATTTCGCTCGATGTCTGATCTTCCCCAAGCATCAAGTCACATTTAAATGAGCCAATGAAATTATCTGTACCGGTACTGAAATATTTTGACCTGGGAATCTCAGACACCAGACATGACAGTTTCACTTGAGTGTACAAGGCGCAAGACTGTAGGAGTATGCGAGATCAAACTGAAGTTGTGTGAATTAGCTATTTTATTTCTCACTCTAATGGTGCATGCTTCTTTGTTTTTCTTAAAGTGAACGTAAAGGCTGCGACAACACACGCACTGTGTGGAAGAACTATATTAAAAGTATCATTTGGCAGCAACAAATATTTTTTGTGATTTTTTTCTCTTCCAAAATTTTTTTTCCAAACACGGGAATTATTGACTGATGCAGCGAGCGACTGGAGTCGGCCATATCAGTTTATTGATTAGCCTTGCGCCAATGAAAACGCTTGTACGGAGCACGTGATATTTTCCTGTGACGTAGTATCACTTTGTTTTGGCATCGCTGTAGCACGAATTGTAATTGCGGTGGTGGAGAGCTCGGCTGTTTCAAGCGTGTTTTGATTGTGTTGCGTGTCTCCAGCAAGTGTTTACTGACCTGAAACGTTCGATGAACTACTCACTACTTTCGTCGACATCGGAGCGTTTTGGTTCAAACTGGTAACCCTGTAAACCTTCATTTGTCTCTTCGTCAGAACTTGAAGTCAGGCTAGCCTCCTCGTGCGTCGCTATGTTTACATGCTTTCTGCGCTTTCTAACTCCACGAAGTAAAGAGCTCCGAGGTGATACAACGTCACTGCTCTGAGTGAGATAGCCAGCATGGCGGCAGCCGGGGAACAATAATACAGCGGAGATAATTTCGTTCGTACTCGGTGCAAAAAAATCCCCAAAAATATTTGTTGCTGCTATTTCAGTATTTCAATGTAGCTCTTTCCCACAAAGTGCATGTTGCCTCAGCCTTTACGTTCACTTTAAAGGATTTTAATCAATATTTTTTTTCTCTGGAATATGTGTCAGAAGAGTTAGTACTTAATTAAGAAATTTAAAAAAAAAAATTTCCTTGTCCCCTGTGGGCGTATTTAAGCCTTTTTGACAGCTCTATTTAGCTCCCAGTTAGATATGCATATTTGTGGAATGAAAGCGAGGCCGCCAATCTGTGACGTCACAGGCGCGAGAGCTCGCTAATGACAGGTAGCAATTTAGTATGAATTACATACTGGGAGAGATTTCTTTTAGTGGCATTTAGAAGTTGAGAAGTAGATAAATAACCAAATTACTTATAGATAACAACTTCTAGTTTATTCGGGACGACGTTTTGATACAGGTATCGTTCTCAAGACAATGACATCAATAAATAAATGAGCAGTATATATTCATCCCCAGCGTGTATGACCTACTGATCCAGGAACCCCACCGTGCCTTGAAGCCCACCTTGTTAATTAATATAATAAATACTGGTCCTAGGGGGCCACACCTACAATAACACTGTTATTTTAGGTCGAAAATTCTTATTTCTGACCAGCGAAACCCTCATCAGGGAGCCTACGCATTGACCGTTATGGTCAGATTTTTTACGTTTTCAGTATTTCACTGATGCTTTTACCAAGCCTATAGCATAATTGTGGCTGGCTGGTAAAGCTTGACGGCATGTATGTTTGCGATCCAGTATTTCTTCAAGATCCTTTTCAACCATCTCTTGTATGGATTGAAAGTCATTATGTAACGCATATGTCGTTTCAGTACAGACTTATTCTGTATGCCCTCGTTCCTCTTGAGGTATTTGTTTCTGTCAGTAATTTTCTGAGGTAGAGTATCGTCTCTGTTTTAAGCTTTCGCTTGAAGTGTTCTGACTAGTCTATGTAGTCTGCAGTATTATTGCAGTTTCGTATATATATTTTCAATTCTCCCGTAATGTGCTGGTTTACTGTGTAGGTATTTGTAGGTTTCAGTTGCCTTGGCTTTGTTCAGCATTTCATATCAAGTATTGAGCCAGTCGAATATTTTTCCCCCTTGAAAACGGCAACGTCTAGATAATTCACCTCATTTTCAGATATTTCATACCTGAATTTCAATAGAGGATGTGCGTTTATCATGTTTATGTCCATTTATGTGGTCTGTATATAGATCATCATCACTGGCATATTCCTCCATGGTTTCGAATCGTTTTCGATTAATTATACAGCGATATATAGCGATGAAGTGATCGCAAATCCACAGCTTAATATATAGCGCTGACAGCTGTCCGCAGGAGACGGTCGCCTGTCTGACGTCACAAGGTCACGTGACGCCTAAGCTCATTAACGGGTTAACTGGCGGAAATTGAGCTACAGGTCTTTAATTAAAAAGGCTTAAATACGCCCCCAGGGGACAAGGAAAAAATTCAAAAAATAATTCTTAATTAAGTACTAAGTCTTCTGACACATATTCCATAGAAAAAAAAATATTAATTAAAATCCTTTAAGAAAAATCATATTACAAACAGCCTAACATATTTGAAAGAAATAAAATCGGCAGCAGTTCACAGGAAAAAAATATGCTTTTTATTTTGTGATGGAGGCACTTCAAGGCCACCAAGGAATCCTTTCAATCCATCGCTTTCTGGAGGTGTGTGTTCGTTCTGTGAATGTGATTGCCCGATGTCGGATCTCACGGGACCAATCGGATGTGATCATTTGAGAAACACCCTAATATTCTCAGATATCATCCATGACCGCATGGCTACGAGCAGAAGTTTCTACGTATGATCGTGTCATGCGTTCGGATGATGCTGTATTAAAGGTCTTCTTTTAAAACTTTTGTACAAATATTTAGCGAACAGTCGGGTGAATTTATTCGAGTCATATCGAAGGAATTTAGAAAATATTGAGCGAACAGAATACTTTTGAATATCGATGTTTAAATCAGTAAAGAGTTGATGTCTCAAATTCTCATTATTTGAGCAACACATTACAAAATGAAATTTATCACCAACAGAGCTCATGCAGTACTGGCAAGTACGCATTTCTCTTGGAATTATGGGTTGGTGATAACGACCTGATTCAATTTCTAAAGTATGATTATCTTACATGCAAATACAGGTAATACATGTAATAGGAAAGCCTTATGATAGAGCCATTTCTGACTTTCTTGTCCACCATCCCAAAATTTACAATCAGTCCCCAATCAGTCTCGTGCCATCATAGGTATATTTCTAAGATGGCGGCAGATTTTGTTTTGAAAGATCAATGTTTTTTTTTTAATGGAAATAAAAGGAGGTGGACAGAGGAAATAAATAACCAGGAAAATTGACAAATATGTATTCTATTTGTATGTACTCTATGTATTCCATATGAGCACAAAACGGTAGGCCACATTGATTTTTGAAGGGAAAATTCTCTCGATCTGATCCAGGTCGACCAGCCAAAATTTGTGACATCAATTTTCGGTTAAACTGCTTAACCCTGTTATCAAAATACAATGTCTCCAGGTTTTTATACGCCCGCCAAAAGGCGGACGTATTATGTGATGGCGGTTTCCGTCCGTCTGTCCGTCTGTCCGGTTCTCGTGTCCGGTCTATATCTAGGACAGTTTCCTATCTGCAGTTCCAATTTTTGGTGAGTGGATACCCCACGGTGAGACGATGTGTCGCATACCAAAATTAAGGTCGAGGTCAGAGGTCAAAGGTCACTGGCCTAAAAAACAGAAAATCACTGAAGTGTTCGTGTCCGGTCTATATCTGTGAACATTTTCTATCCACAGTTGCAATTTGTTGTGAGTGGATACGCTAGGTGGAGACGATGTGTCGCGTACCAAAATTGAGGTCGAGGTCAGAGGTCAAAGGTCACTGTTGCCTAAAATCAGGAAATCATTGATCATTGACAGTTTTCTATCTACAGGTCTAATTTTTGGTGAGTGGATGCCCTGTGGGGGAACGATGTGTTGCATACCAAATGTAGGTCACGGTCAGAGGTCAAAGGTCAGTGTGACTGAAAAATCAGGAAATCATTAATAAATTCTAATTTTTTGTGAGTGAATTCAATAAGGGAAATGAAGTGTCGCATACCAAAAAATAAGTCAAGGTCGAAGGTCAAAGGTCACTGACCCCAAAATCAGGAAATTATTAAAAATAACATTTTTTGTGTCAGTAGATACATTCGGGGGACACGATGTGTCACCAATGTAGGTCAAGGTCAAAGGTTAAGGTCACTGTGACCCCAAAAGCGTGAAATTGTTAAAAATCGTGATTTTTTAATCCATTGAGAATTTATGGGAAGCCGTTTTGTCATGTTCCAAAATTTAGATCAAGTTCAAATAGTCAAGGTCACTGTGACCCCAGAATCAAGGTCAAAGGTCAGTATGACCTAAAAATAAGGAAATCATTAAAAAATGCTAATTTTTTGCGAGTGGATTCAATAGGGGGAAATGAAGTGTCACATACCAAAATTAGGTCAAGGTCAAAGGTCACTGTGACCCCAACATCAGGAAATTATTAAAAATAGCATTTTTTGTGTCAATAGGTACATTAGGTGGACACGATGTGTCATATACCAAAATGTAGGCCAAGGTCAAAGGTCAAGGTCACTGTGACCCCAAAATCGTGAAATTGTTAAAAATCAGTTTTTGTGTTCATTGAGAAATTATGAGGAGATGGTTTGTCATGTACCGAAATTTAGGTCAAGGTCAATAGTCAAGGTCACTGTGACCCCAGAATCAAGAAATCTTTAAAAAAAATATTTTTTTGTCAGTAGATACATTAGGGGGACAGGATGTGCCACGTACCAAAATGTAGGTCAAGGCCGAATGTCAAGGTCACTGCGACTCCCAAAATCATGAAATTCATAAAAATCTGATTTTTTTTTAGTCCATTGATACATTGAGGGAAGACGATGTGTCGTGTACTAAAATTTAGGTCAGGTCAAAGGCCCAAAATCAGGAAATCATCAAAAATAACTTTCTTTCTGCCAGTAAATACATTAGAGGGGCATGATGTGTTACATATCAAAATGTAGGTCAACGGTCAAGGTCACTGATCCCAAAGTCAAGAAATCATTAAGTCACATTTTCATATGCCTGTCGAAGACGAGGTCGTGTAATGCGATGTTGCGTTTTGTCCATTCATCTATTAACACTTGTTGTCCATGTGATATCTCTAGTTTCAAGGTATGATTGGACCAAACTTTGAGTATACCTTACTCGCATGGCAAAGAGGAGCCATACATTTTGGTTCAATTTGTCAAAGGTCAAGGTCACAGTCCCCCAAAACTGAATCAAGTTTAGCTGACTATATCTGTTAGGTTGGAATATTCAGAGTTCTGTCCCCTACATGAATATGGCATTTGTCCTGTGGAGTTGTCTCCCATGTTTGAAACAGATACATTTAGTTAAACTGTTGCGACATAAAAACCATACATTTACTAATTCAATGAGGAGAGATTAACTTCATACCTGTTTATTAACTCAAGAACAAAGGTTTACTTCATCACTTTATTCTTCCTTCATGAAAAATTCTCTCGGCTGAAAGGAATCCATTTGCAGGAAAACTACCATTTTTTTTTGTGTTTGACTATTGTCGATTTCAGTGTGGGATATGTGAGCTCTCGGCTCTTGCTTCAAGGTCAACTAGTTACCAAGAGTTAAGCCCATTTTAGTTTGTCATTGAATATAAGATGTGATATATGTTACATTCTCAGAAGCACAAAATCGTAGACCTTTCTCTGGATTGCTAGCTACCAATTGGAATCAAGGCTATTAAACAACCTTGAAATTTGGACCAATGTAATTCCAGATATACGGGCGTATATTGAAGCCCCTTGGGCTCTTGTTTAGATTTAATGCATCAGTTCAATTCATACACTAGATCTGTATATTACTAGTGGCAGAAATATCACTCCACCATTGAGGTACATTTGTACCTAGTCCCAGCTTCATGCCCTCACTGTCACGTAATAGTTGATAAATTGTCCGGGTTAGGGTTGAACAATCTTTAAAGGGGAATGTTATCACAATATTTGAAAGGCTAAAACCAATAAAAAGCAGTTCCCTGTGGCCTGCTTTATTTTTTAGAATTATTTTCAAAATTTTAGCGATGATGCAATATCCTGAAATACGGCTCCAAAGTGCCTGATTTTTACCCCCAGTAAATCCGCCCGGCGATTACCCTGTGACGTCACACAGTGAAGCGGCCAGAGTCAAACATGGCGGATAACAGACAGCAGTACAAGCTCTGACACAGATTCCGATTTCAGCGTTAACCACGTTGAAGACTGTGACGTTGGAGATTATACAGGTCTTGGAACTGCATAGAATGTAGAGGCAGTAAGCGATCATGAAACTAAAGGAGAAGGAGAATCTATCGAGTCATATAGATTTGAGCCATATGTACAAGCGAATCTGGGGTCAAACTGGGTCGTCCTGATGTCAGGCCTGTTTCAAGCCTGTGGCAGGCCGGTTTGAATACACTGATTACATGTTTTATACACGAAATTACAACTATCCGTGGATCTTACAATAATATTTATACATTTCTGCTTTTATCTGGCATTTTTTTAGGCATAAATCAGTTATTATAATGCACAGGATCGTAAATTTACTCTTCCGTGCTAAAAAACTTCTAAATAATATAGCAAAAAGGAAACTAGGCCGGCTTGGCTTATTGTGGATGTCACTATAATATATATATTCATTTAAAATCTACAGATAATTTGTTATTGTAAGGGCATACTATGTAGTTATTTACGCCTTTATTTTTATATGTGTGTGTTTATTGACATTGTATGGTTCATTATTTTTTTTCCAATTCTTACGGGACGGACAGATTGTTATACCGTGGCAGGCCGGCTTATTTACATTGCTTACGTGCTTAATTTTATTATGTGTTTGTCAATTATTGTTAGCGATTTGATGTTAAAACGAGAGCTAATCCATACCTGTGGATAAGTTCTCTCAAATGAAAACAAAGTTTAAATTCCAAAGGAAGCTATTTGATGTTGAAACAATAACTAACTCACCTGTGGAGAAGCCCAGTTTATTTCTTTTGGACACCCTGTTGCTGAACGCGCGACGTTAAACCTTAATTCTCTCACTCTCCCTCTTGGACACCCTCACATAAAAAATTGTTTGCTTCACACCTTTCTGTTAGTTTCAGTTACTCTTCCGGGTGATCAATTTCAATTTATTGTATCAAAAAAAATAGAATGTATGTGCTCACAGGGAGATACAAAAAGACACCAAATAATCAGGATAAGCTGGTGCCAGAAGTGAATTTCCTATATACGGGAATAAGTTGATTAAAAGTACATTGATTATTACAGTTCAGTTAATAGCTGTAAGACGGGGCATATGATGTAGGATTCAGGATTGGCTGTTCGATCACTCCGTGGGACTGATGCAAAATTTGAAGAGTGGAAGATTAAATCTTCGGTAGAGGAGACGATGTAAGCGGTGTGGGCCCAAACATCCAGGGAGATTTACAGTGCTTGTCTGCGGGAACGGTTTGTCGAATCCACGAGGTCGGTCGTCCCTGTATAACTCACGCACTCCGGCAGACTGAGGGGTTGTCTATTTTCTCTTTCTGATAAAGATTTATTTGTCTTGATCTTGGAAATAGCTTCTTTCAGTATAGGGGGATATCCACACATTCTTGCCATCTCTGTTGTTGCATAGCTGTCGTCAGTCTAGTGAGCGAAATAAATGCGAGACCATTTCGTTGGCTTTCCCCACGTGTTTTGCACAAATTTCGTCGAATTTCTCTCCGATTTTTTCCCCGTTTGGCCACGAGTGCAACTTGAATCCATCTCCATTCGTGTTGCTACACCCTCCAACAACACACCGACGAGGTATGATGCCTCCACAGTACGAGAATACAGTCGAAAAATCGAAAAATATTGGAGCAGATTTTACTTGTTTATGTATGCTAATGCTAATGCTATATGGCGGACTGATTCACTCTGTGATGTCATGGGTCAAAGGTCACCGCTTTGACAGGCTCGTGGTAGGAACGCGTTTAAATCGCCAAATTTACCGTTTTGAAGTTCGGAGATCGGGGGGAAAACTATATAGTCGATTTCTTATAGTATCAAGGTATATATTAACGTTTACATAGGTCCGGCGATAACATTCCCCTTTAAAAATCATTCAGCTGTTCTATACTGCACTGACATCACAAAGAGGCAATAGCATAATT
Organism: Hanleya hanleyi; assembly: GCA_036873755.1. Classification (NCBI taxonomy): domain Eukaryota; kingdom Metazoa; phylum Mollusca; class Polyplacophora; order Lepidopleurida; family Hanleyidae; genus Hanleya; species Hanleya hanleyi. Next base: position 89,911 of record JAVTVY010034512.1, read on the forward strand.
TTATACATATGTACAATATTTTTCCAATATTAAAAGAAAGTGTCATTATGCTTGAATACAGGCAAAGCATATTACATGTGTATGTAGTCCGACATGCAGTCCCTACAAGTTATTTTGTAATACTGATTTCTATTGAATGTAGGTTCTGCCAGTTTAACCGGAAAAAATCTTCTAGATGCCAGACTGAAATATCCAGCAGCCAGAAAACGATATTTTGTGCACCATTTTCTGCACCCAAAATAATGAAATCCACCTTTTAAGTTAAATTACAGGCTTGGAATCTATTGAAAATATCCATGTCTAGTTTTCTCAAGTATTCTCACAACAACACAACTTTCCTGAACCCAATCTAGCCCCAGAACTCACTCGCTGCAAAAGTGACTTCTCAGCTCATGAAAGCTGTTTTGTTGTGAGAATGCTCGAATAAACTACTCACGGAATGTTTAGAACAGATTCCAAGCCTGTGATTTTGCTTAGAAGGTGGGTTTCATTATTTTTGGTGGAGACATTTTGATTCGACAGCCAGAAGATTTTGCCGGGTAAACTGGCAGACCCTACATTCAACAGAAATCAGTATTATAAAATATCTTGTAGGGGCTGCGTGTCGGACTAATATGTATGGAATTATGCCAGTTATCACTAGATCAACATAGTCTCCAGGGTTAAAAGATAGGGCAATGAGAAACTAAACAACCCAGTATCAGCTGATGTCACGGGTCTCTCAATAATGTGCAACTGAGCCATTAGGATGATAATATGTGTGCATTCATGACATTTGTTTGACCATTACCATGGTTACAATAGGTAATGGAACATGTACATGTACATCTAGGTGTCTATTCTGACAAGTGTTAGTCTCATGGTTTCCTCTTACATCTGTCTATTCAATTGACCTTCTTTATTATGATGTTTAACATACATTAACTCACATGCCTCACATTTTCTCATCCACAGCTATATGGTCGCTACACCAGAGAGCTTGGAACTTTTGCCAAATTTCATGCCAAGAAGCTAAAGCGAGAGAGAAAGCAGGCCTCCAAGCCATTTATAGAGCCATCAAGTAGATGTCAAGGATGGATGTGTATGTATTTTTCTTATAAATGCCTCCCCACATCTTCACGACTCGGCATGCTCGGAGTATAGACTGTATGGACATGTGGGTGTTCAAGCTCAAATATCATGACAGTTTACACAATATATGATTGCCTTGTATGTTTCATTTTGTCCTCTTACAGGATTTTGATAATAAATCCTTGGAAAAACTTGCTTAAGATAGTCAGCTGGTGGTTTTGAGCTGTGGTGGCCATTTTCCATGTTTTTGCCGGTTTTCTCCATTAGGTTATCTCCCTTTCCTAGGTTAAGAGATAGAAATTTCCTTCAAAAGTCTTCTAGCCGAGAATATTGTGCAGCAACATTCATCCAGTTTGATGAATTTTGATAAACATTGTGATTATCTTCAACAGTTAGAATATAAATAAAAGTTAAATACTATTTATATGATTTTTTCATGAATATGCTTCAAAACCAAGGTTATTCCCATTGTTTTCTGGGTTATCAAATGGAGCATGGGTCAGTCCATTTGACTGTCTACAATTAAAAAAATGCACACCAGCCTATATTCTTTTCTTTGTTTTTTTTCTCATATTACACTATTATGAATGCAACAAAACACATTATTCAAAAGGTTAATTAATTTGATTTACCAGCAGCGGACATCCTTAATGTGTTATTATTCTGACAAGAAGTAATTAACAATATAATATTATATAATACAATGTATATACACATGCAACTCACAAGGTACAGTTCTTTAGGATTTTCATTTCATCACATATTAATGAATAACGTAATTAATTAGCTGGTTTCTTTTTAACACATGCAACTCACAAGGTACAGTTCTTTAGGATTTTCATTTCGTCACATATTAATGAATAAGGTAATTAATTAGCTGGTTTCTTTTTTAAGACAATGACCGGCCCCTGTACATGAAAGGCTGATGTTTTATTTTATTGGGCCTGCTGAGTAAATGTGGAGAAATGGGCTTATATTATCATGAGTGTAAATAAACACATCACTGAGGAATTGAAAATATAATCAAAATATGATAAAGAAACTGTGGATGGATATCGATGTTATTGGATAGATACATGTATTCTTACTAATTATTTATGAACTGAGGAATTTAGCTGCTTAACAACGAAAAAAAGAAAAAATAAATATTAAAATTCATAAGAATATTTCAGAGATTAAACGTAATTATGGCTTTTCCTGTTGAATTTTTTATTTGCTTATATGGGACTAGACTTGACTTAATAATACACATAATACATAAACTGATCAGTCTACAGTCTACAGTAATAGCATGACAAAACATAAAGGTAAGTTTATATTGAGGTGGAAGGAGTGCAACATGTACAGCTGTGTTAGTTGACCACTAGCATGACTGGTTGTTAAGACCACATTTTTCATCATGATAAACACACTTCTGGATATTGTACCTGCATTCATCATGTTCGTCTGAGATATTAAGGGCTTCTTTAGTTACTCCTGTCTGTCTGTCTGTCCATCCATCTATCCATCATGTCCATCAGTCATGTCAAAGTGCTGCACATCTATCTATCTTTCAGTGTGTTCAAACAACTTGTCTGAACAGTTAAGACGCTCTGTGTACATGTATACGTGTGCTGTAGTTTACAAATAATACCAAATTCAATTAAGGTTTACTTCCAGGTACTGACAAATGTTTTTTTTTTTTTTTTCTCTCTCTCTCGTTTCAGTACAATGTGCGGCTGTGAGGGATGTAATATTTCACAAGCTGGGAGAAGACTGGATATTTCTGGCCGTGTTAGGTATCATAATGGCCCTCCTTAGTTTTAGTATGGACTACATCATAGAGAAATGCCAAGAAGGTGAGTTTGACGTCACAACAGAACTTGGATTGTAAACAAGTTTGACAGTTGGTAAACACTAATGACGTACAGTACAAGGCAGAAATAACTTGTTCATAAACGCGAGTAGAACGCGAAGTAATCGGGACTGACCCGCGCTAGTTTATTGAAGAAGTCGCGACTATAAATTTCGGAACACGCGGTTTAGACCCGACTGCTTTCTGTAAACGCGTCAGCGTGTAAAAGCGGCCGATCTCGCTATCGACGCGATCGTCTCGGGTTTTAGCGCGATCCACAGGCATATTTCGAAAGGGATTACTTTATTGATCGTGTCAGATGGAGTCTTGTTGGCCGAACAAGCCAAGATTGACCGCCACGTAAGAAATTCCCCACACAGTAAAATGTTCGTCGAGTGAAAGCTCATTGATAGTCCACACCATTCAATAACGAAATAATCGGAAATATAAGTTCAAAGTTTATTAAGAATCATACTATAAACGTACAAGAAGTTTATTTTGTTGAAGACGTATCTTCATTGTGATGGAAATTGAGAAAATCGAAATCTCATTTCCCGCGGTAGAATGTGGGAGATATTGGCCTCATTCCAAAGGCCATTTCCCCCACTTTCGACCTATGATGAGTGATTTAACAACTAACAAAGAAATCACGAAGAATTTGATTGAATAGACATGTCCTTGTCATGAATATTCGTTCGATAAAACAAGGTCGACTGAGCTGGTTAATACCGCGAAGCTGATTAGTTGAGAATGAGGTCATCGTAGGAGAGTCTGTGTCTGTGAGACAATCGCAGCGATTGACCGGCTGTCTGTCTGTATGCCGGTCTTCAGTGCCGAGTGAATTTATCGCAGAGAAAATGCCTCAGTTGGAAACTTTAGCGAGCCGACTGTTGGATTTACAATGGAAATAAAGGGTTTCTCCGATTTATATGTCGGATTAAAACCCACAAAGATGATGTACTGGTATTTTAGCACGATCGTCCGCTTGAATTGAGCGAATCGTGATGAGATTTGTTATGAAAATTATCGTTTGGCTGGGACATAGACGCAAGGTAATGCTCATTGTTGCCGAAATCAATTTTTGTTCTCGCCTGGTCTGGTTTTATTTTAGACACAAAAGGGCAGATATTTTCAAGGACAGATTAATTAAAGTGTGGGCTTTCTGAAAATATATATATTTAGCGGGGTATCAATCAAGCTACATGCAAATATATTGCTTCAAAAAACACGGTCCATAACAAAATCCTCCCGCATGCATTCATCTGAGCATACAAGGCTGACAAACGAGACTATCGGCAAGTAGCAAAGGAACTCGTTTATTTACAACACGCGACTTGTTCTGATCGCGTCATGCAGTTACGGCGTACCGTCGACGCGTTTCAGTCGAGATTATGCTTTTGTTTTTGCGCGATTTAGGCGAGTTTTCAGGCTGCGATTAATAAATTATAGTCGCGAAAATGATTTTTTTCACTCGCGTTTATGAGCAAGTTATTTCTGCCTTGTACTGTAGGTGTCAGAATTAGCACCTGTCTACATTACTCTGACAGGTGCATGCGACAGGTGAAAAATAAGTTATCTAGCAGTCTCATGTGACAGGTAGCTAAAAATAGTAATTTGTTCTCTGAGGCTTATCCATTTTTAGCCCATCTGGGCCGAAGGCCCGATGGGCTAATGTTATGGCCTGATTGTCCGTCGTCCGGTGTCCGTCATTCGTCGTTCGTCGTCCGTAAACATCTTCTTCTCTGAAACCGCTTGGCCGATTAAGCTGAAACTTGGCATGTTCCCCCCAATGAGTACACCAGAATTTGCTCATGCGGTGTCGATACGATTTTAAATATGGCTGCCATGGCGGCCATCTTGAATTTGCCAGTGAAATCTTGTCATCATTATTTTTCGGTAACTACTTCATGGATCTTTCTCAAATTTGGCACACCGGTTCCGCTTTGGATCTAGTTGTACAACATGTGTACTTTAGTCCAATTTGAATAACCAATATGGCCACCAGGCGGCCATCTTGGATTTCCCCATGAAACTTCGTTATCGCGATTTCTCAGGATCTACTGCATAGATCTTTCTCAAATTTGGTACACAGGTTCCCCTTGGGGTCTATTTGTGCAAGATAGCTTTTGTGGTCAGATTCAAGAATCCAATATGGCCACCAGGCGGTCATCTTAGATTTCCTGATGAAACATTATCGCGATTTCTCAGGAACTACTGCATGGATCTTTCTCAAATTTGGTACACAGATTCCCCTTGGGTCTAATTATGCAAGATAACTTTTCTGCTTCGATTCGAAAATCCAATATGGCCACCCGGCAGCCATCTTGGATTTCCCTATGAAACATTGTTATCATGATTTCTCACGAAGTACTGCATGGATCTTTCTCAAATGTGGTACCGGTACACAGGTTCTCCTTGGGGTCTAGTTGTACAAGATACCTTTTCTGGTCCGATTCGAAATGAAATTTTGTTATCGTGAATTATCAGGAAATTTCTGCATGGATCTTTGTCAAATTGGGTACCAGTACACAGGTTCCCCTTGTGGTCCAGTTGTGCAAGATACCTTTTTTGGTCCATTTTGAAAATCCAATATGGCCGCATCTTGAATTTCCCATGAAACTTATCATGAAATCTCAGGAAATTACTGCATGGATCATTTAGTGTTCAGGGGGGGGATAACACAGTTAGAAACTCATCTATTGCAGTTCTTTAGTAAAAATTTTTACAGCTACTCTCTCCAGTTACAGTCAGATGAGCTACAGTGCCGTGGCACTATCTTTGCTCAAAAACCTTCAAAATGCCAAGACACTTGCAACAGAATTTAGAAGAAAAATTCTGAGCTTTGGTCTAAGTAGACCTCCATAATTTATGCAACATAACAAGACGCAAGATAAGAAACATTATAATATTGAATATCATTAGCCCATTCACCGGTGTAAGTGTTGAGAGCTGATTTATAGAAATCGTTCTTGGCAGTCACCTGAGACCGGTAACTGTTGTTGAACATTTCAATTCCTGCTGAACATTGACTATAAATGTACGGTATGTGTGCAGTACACAGACACTCAGAAACATGGTGTATTTCTGCTTGTTTTCCTTTGCAATTAGGCAACCAAGAACCATATATCAGTATTAATTTTGAGTCCTAATCTTGCTTGCTTTTCCGAGAAAATGATGTAACAATTAACACGTCTAAACAGCTCATATTCTGGGCACAAGGGAAATGTTACGGTTAGTGGATTTCAGCATGATAAAATGATTAACATTCATATCTGTTTTGTTCAATAAAAAATAAATGTTTCAACAAACTACTATATGGAACTTTGATTTTGAGATAAGAAAGTAAAAGGTTCTAATAGCCACTTGAGTGTTTTCACCATTCACCAATCACATCAGTTTGTTTTAATAAGAACATGTTTTGTCTTTTCAGCAAAGATCTGGTTGTACAAAGAGTTGTCCTTCTCCATGCCTCTACAGTTTGTAGCCTGGGTATCTTACTCCATTGTGTTCATTCTGTTTGCTACAGGCTTTACTCACATTGTATCACCACAGGCCATTGGTAAGTACAGTACTATAGAATATAATAATCTGTTCAACTTCTCGGCCATTGGATGGAAATTCTACACTATGATGATCATAACCATTGAAAATGTATCTTGTATTTTTATCTCGCCTTACGAAGTAAAGGGGAGATATTGTGAGAGGGGGAAAGAGGATGTCGTCGTCGGTGTCGGTGTCGGTGTCGGCGTTGGTGTCGGTGTCGGTGTCCCCTGCCTGGAAATGAATGGGTTTTTGGTTTAGCAAGTTAAAAAAAAATATAGAAAAATTAGAAAAAATATAAAAAAATATAAAAAATATGGGGGGTGGGTATGCCACCTGGGGGTACTACCCCTGGGGTACTCTAATGTTAAAATCCCTATGAATGAGTTTTGCGTTTAGCTGAAGTGCACATGTACATCTGTACTTGGAAAGTTTCTTGCAGTTGTCAGCTGTCATTGGATGATTATGAAACTTGGTATACATGTTTCTTATGATAAGAGGATGTACCTGTGCTATTTTTGAGAAGAAATATTAATTTTTCTCAAAATTATGGCAAATGAAGAGTTTTCTGTTTAGGTAAATTGTACATATAGGCCTCTACATGTATACATATACATCTACATGGTAACTTTGCTCCAGTTGTCAGCTGTCATTGGATGATTATGAAACTTGGTACACATGTTTCTTATGATTAGAGGATGTACCTGTGCTATTTTTGACAAGAAATATTAATTTTTCTCCAAATTATGGCAAATGAAGAGTTTTCTGTTTAGGTAAATTGTACATGTAGGCCTCTACATGTATACATATACATGTACATGATAAGTTTGCTGCAGTTGTCAGCTCTCATTGGATGATTACGAAACTTGGTACAAATGTTTCTTATGATTGGAGGATTTACTTGTGCTATTTTTGAGATGAAATATTAATTTTTCTCCAAATTATGGCAACTGATTGAGTTTTGCGTTTAGCTGAAGTGCACATGTACATCTGTACACCACAGTTTGCTGCAGTTGTTGAATGATTATGAAACTTGGTACACATGTTTCTTATGATTAAAAGATGTACCTGTGATATTTAGGAGATGAAATATTAATTTTTGTTCAAATTTTTGAGGGTTTTGTCTTAATCTGCCAATAATAATGCACATGTATATACATGTACACGGAAAGTTTTCTGAAGCTGTCAGCTTTCATTGGATGAGTTTGACACTTGCCACCCAAGTTCAATGTGATTCAAAGATGTGCATGTGCTATTTAAGAAATATGACATTAAATATGAAATTTTTTCCTAATTATTGCAGTTTAGACTTTGTATCTTTCCATTGATAAGGTTTTTGTTGGGCAAAAATTTACAGGTAGATCTGTACATGGAAAGTTTGTTGAACCTTTCGTGGAATGATTATAAAACTTGGTGGACATGTTTCATGTTTTCCTAGGTCACAGCTCTCCCGCAGTAATCCCACATGGGACTGACCTATCCAGCAGTAATCCCAAATGGCATTAGCCTATCCAGCAGTATTGCCATACGGGACTGACCTATCCAGCTGTAAACTCAAACGGAAATCAACCATCCAGTAGTAATCCCAGACCAAACTGGTCTATCCAGCAGTAATCCAATTTGGGACTGGCCTATTCAGCAGTAATCTCACACAGGACTGACCTATCCAGCAGTAATCCCAATGGCACTGGCCTATCCAGCAGTAATGCCACACGGGACTGACATATCCAGCAGTAATCCCAGACTGGACTGGCCTGGCCTGGCCTGGCCTATCCTGAAGTAATCCAACATGGGACTGGCCTATCCAGCAGTAATTCCACACAGGACTGGCTTATGCAGCAGTAATCTCTCATGGGACTGACCTATCCAGATGTAATATGACACTGGATTGCAATTTGCAGCAGTAATCCCACACAGGTTTAGCCTATCCAGCAGCAATCCCACACGGGACTGGCCTCCTCAGCCATAATCCCACACAGGATTGCCGTATGCAGCAGTAGTCCCACACGGGACTGCCTATGCAGCAGTAATCCCACACGGGACTGTCCTATCCAGCATTAATCCCATACGAGACTCATCTATCCAGCAGTAATCCCAGACAGGACTGGCCTACCCAGCAGTAATCCCACTTGGGACTGCAGAGTTCGAATTTGGCACCTGTCCGTCAGTCCAAGACTGGTAAAAAATCAAACGGACTGGTGTGAGTGACTGAACAACAAGTCCGTCGGACTGGTAACAAAAAAGCTCTCAGTTCATTGTGTTAACTATTTCTTTGGATATCTCCGCACAATTTGTAAAGAATGAAAAACGAAATGTTTGTTTTCGGTTACTCGACCGAGTCTAAATAAATTGTGCGAGTCTAAAAATATTTCCAGCAAATTCCAACGAAATCACGACCACGGCTGCGTTTTACGACAACAACAACAACAACCGTAAAGCGGTGTGAACACCGTCAGCATACCGTAAAGTGTGACTGTAATGCAGCATGGCAATGCAGGTTGGCGATCTTTTCAGAAAATAAAGCTCCCAATTCCAGGTCGGGAATCGAGAAATCAGCAACAAGATTACGCTTCAGTCGACCTGATCACTTTTACCAGGATAATTCTAAACATAATCTCCATCAACTTCGAAAGAAATCTACTGATTTTTGGCTTGAAATGGCGTTTGTTGAAGCAGTGTTTTTCGCGACGACACGTGCAGTCAAAGTCACCGTCGAAGTCTAGCCGATGGGGTTGCGGTTTGTCGTCTCTGATTATCTTCACATGCGCTCAAAAAATTCAAGAAATGCACAATTATTAATTTCTTATTTAGTAGCAACCATAACAGAGCACAAACTATTCATGATGACAAATGTTCCCACATGATCTTTTATTTAATATTAACGGACTAGTAAAAGTATTGGCGGACTGGTTACATTTTTGGCTCACCAGTCCGGCGGACTGGTTCAAATTTTTCTTAAATTCGAACACTGGACTGGACTATCCAGCAGTAATCCCACTTGGGACTGGACTATCCAGCAGTAATCCCACAGGTGACTATCCATCAGTAATAACATGGGACTGGTCCACCCAGTGGTAATCCTACACAGGACTGGCCTATCCAGCAGTAATCTCACATGGGACTGAACTATGTACCAGTAATCGGACAGCACTGACCTATCCATCCTACATGGGATTAACTTATATGCCAGTAATCCTTCATGGGACTGATGTTATTGTCTGTACCAGATAATCTATTCCAGACATTATTGTCTGTACCACATCACCTATTCCAGACCTTATTGTTTGCTCTACATGTATGCTTTCAATACTGCTGCACCTTTGGCGGATGACCCCGCAAGGCGAGATGTTGGGGTTCTCAGAACGCTTGTTATCTCACCTCACGAAGTAAAGGGGAGATATTGTGAGGGGGAAAGAGGATGTTGTCATCGGTGTCGGTTGTCGGTGTCGGTGCCCCCTGCCTGGAAATGATAAGGTTTTTGGTTTAGCAAATTCAAAAAAAAAATCTAGAAAAATTAGAAAAAATATTTTAAAAATAAAAAAAAATATGGGGGGTGGGTATGCCACCGGGGGGTACTAGTACATATCTTTCTTATTATTAGAGGTTGAACGTGTGCTATTTTTGAGATGAAATATAAATTTTTCTTCAAATTATGGCAAATGATGAGTTTTCTGTTTAGGTGAATTGTACATGTAGGCCTATATATGTATACATATACATGTACATGGTGAGTTTGCTGCAGTTGTCAGCTCTCATTGGATGATTACAAAACTTGGTACACATGTTTCTTATGATTAGAGAATGTACCTGTGCTATTTTTGAGATGAAATATTAATTTTTTTCCAAATTATGGCAAATGATAGAGTTTTGCGTTTAGCTGAAGTGCACATGTACATCTGTACACCACAGTTTGCTGCAGTTGTCAGCTGTCATTGAATGATTATGAAACTTGGTACACATGTTTCTTATGATTAGAAGATGTACTTGTGCTATTTAGGAGATGAAATATTAATTTTTGTTCAAATTTTGAGGGTTTTGTCTAAGTAATCTGCCAATAAAAACATGCCCACCTGTAAATGGAAAGTTTTCTGAAGCTGTCAGCTTTCATTTGATGAGTTTGACACTTGCTACCCAAGTTCAATGTGATTCGAGGATGTGCATGTGCTATTTAAGAAATATGACATTAAATATGAATTTTGGTCCTAATTATTGCAGTTTAGACTTTGTACATTTGTTGGCCAAAAATTTACATGTAGATCTGTACATCATGTATATGGAAAGTTTGTTGAACCTTTCGTGGGATGAATATAAAACTTGGTGGACATGTTTCATGTTTTTCTAGGTCACAGCTCTCCCGCAGTAATCCCACACGAGACTGACCTATCCAGCCTTCTTCCCAAATGGCACTGGCCTATCCAGCAGTAATGCCACATGGGACTGACCTATCCAGCAGTAATCCCATACGGAACTCAACTATCCAGCAGTAATCCCAGACCGGACTGACCTATCCAGCAGTAATCCCACATGGGACTAGCCTATCCAGCAGTAATTCCACATGGGACTGGACTATGCAGCAGTAATCTCACACGGGACTGACCTATCCTGAAGTAATATGACACTGGACTGCAATATGCAGCACTAATCCCACATGGCACTGACCTATCCAGCCATAATCCTACATGGAACTGACCAATCCCACTGTAATCCCACACAGGTTTAGCCTATCCAGGAGTAATCCCACATGGGACTGGCCTCCCCAGCTGTAATCCCACACAGGATTGCTGTATGCAGCAGTAACCCCACACTGGACTGCCTATGCAGCAGTAGTCCCACACTGGACTGTCCTATCCAGCATTAATCCCATACGAGACTCATCTATCCAGCAGTAATCCCAGACAGGACTGGCCTATCCAGCAGTAATCCCACTTGGGACTGGACTAGCCAGCAGTAATCCCACAGGCATGACGGGGGACTGGACTATCCATCAGTAATAACACACGGGACTGGTTCATCCAGCAGTACTCCTACACAGGACTGGCCTATCCAGCAGTAATCTCACATGGGACTGACCTATCCAGCAGTAATCTCGCACTGGACTGCCCTACAGTATGCACCTGTAATCTGGCGGCACTGACCTATCCATCCTACATGGGATTAACTTATATGCCAGTAATCCCACATGGGACTGAATATTGTCTGTACCAGATAATCTATTCCAGACATTATTGTCTGTACCACATCACCTATTCCAGACCTTATTGTTTGCTCTACATGTATTCTTTCAATACTGCTGCACCTTCGGCGGATGACCCCGCCAGGCGAGATGTTGGGGTTCTCAGAACGCTTGTTGTAAGTTTGGATTGACCAATCAAATTGTTCAAGTGTATTGCTATCTGTTGAAAACTCCTTTTGTGTCTTGTAACCAGTTTTTCTCAAATACTAGGCCTTTCTTCCACTATTTCGATGTTTTAATTCTTGTGAGACTGTGTATCAATCGGTCCATTTGGATGGATACCCTGCTAGGTTATACATAGATGGAGGCATTTCTTCTAAATCGACCAATCAGTAAAGTGATGTAAACTTGTTCTGTCAATCTGCTTTGAGGTTTGAATTTTGACTTTAGTGCTGGCCAAGCTACCATTGATGTCAGTCTGAAACTGCAGTCTTTTTATATCAACATGCCAATACAGAACAACCACCTTGAATTTATTTACAGGGTCTGGTATCTCAGAGATGAAATGTATATTACGTGTGGTTGTTAGAGGAATATGCCACATATTATCTTGTCTGTATTTACAGGATCTGGTATCCCAGAGATGAAAACTATATTACGTGGGGTTGTGTTAAAGGAGTATCTTACATTCCGTACTTTGGTGGCTAAGGTTATTGGACTATGCTCATCTTTGGGTAGCACGTTACCCATTGGCAAAGAGGTATTACACTTACTTTATGTTATTATATTATGTCACATACATTATTTACATGTAACATAACAATATAGGTGTTCATTAGATACAACATTCAGTAGTAAGCCACCGTTAAAAAATTTCTAAATCCATAGTCTAAAGGCTTTTCTGGTATGACAATATTAGTGTCTAAGCAGGCATGAATAGCCAGTCTTTTGTGAGACTCAAGTAGTCAATGTAAGTCCATATTACAGCTACTTCACGTCATACCTCCTCTGGATAGTCCCATCAAATTACTAGAGTAAGGGAGAAGTCATTAGTCTTGAGGTGGGGTGAAGTCATTAGTCATGAAGTGGGTTGACGTCAATAGTCATGAAGTGGGTTAAAGTCATTAGTCACGAGGTGGGGTGAAGTCGTAAGTCATGAGGTGAGGTGAAGTCATGAGGTGAGGTGAAGTCATTAGTCATGAGCTGGATGAAGTAATTAATCATGAGGTGGGATGAAGTCATTAGTCATGAGGTGGGTGAAGTCATTAGTCATGAGATGGGATGAAGTCATTAGTCATGAGGTGGGGTAAAGTCATTATTCATGAGGTGGGGTGAAGTCATGAGGTGAGGTGAAGTCACTGATCATGAGGTGGGGTGAATTCATAAGTCACGAGGTGAGGTGAAGTCATTAGTCATGAGCTGGGATGAAGTAATTAGACTAGTCATGAGGTGGGATAAATTCATTAGTCATGAAGTGGGGTGAAGTCATTAGTCATGAGGTGGAATGAAGCCATTAGTCATGAGGTGGGTGAAATCATTACTCATGAGGTGGGATGAACTCATTAGTCATGAGGTGGGGTGAAGGCATGAGGTGGGGTGAAGTCACTAATCATCAGTTGGGGTGAAGTCATCAGTCATGAGGTGGGATGAAGGCATTAGTCATGAGGTGAGGTACCCATGCCAGGCCATGATTTGCTACCTGATTCAATCCACGTGAGCCAAAAGCAAGCAGGATGCATTCCAATAATGATAAAAGTCCCCCAAAAGTACTCCGGTAAAAGCAAGCAAGATGCATTCCAATAATGCACAGGCCCGCAAAACAAGACTTTTTGGGGGCTGTGGGCGGTGGTATTAGGGTGAAGTGTCAAAATATGGGGTCTCTATATATAACCCCATGCTTTATATAAATCAACATAAAGGTGAGAAACGGACTTTGGGTGAATCGAGAAATAAACGGTTTACCGCCAAACAAAATACATCAGCATATTCTACAAGTATCACTTTATATATTCCCGTCGTCAAATTAGTAAATTTGTGCAATTTTTACCCCTCAGCCCATAGGGCTGTGGGGTCTTGTCGTTGCCATGTACGTACGTCTGTCCATCCGTCCTAGCGTCCGTCCGTCCGTCAACATGTTCTTGTCCGCTGAATATCTCCAGATCTATGAAGTCCGGCCTGACCAAACTTTGGTGAGAGCTTCCTGAGTGTTGACTGATGAAATGATTAGATTTTCATATGGCTATGATGATTTCATGATTTTTAATTTTTTTTTTTATTATTTATTGATGGCTTAGCTTTTACACTGTTATCTATGCCCATCGGGAACCCTTGGTTGCATGTTTCATTGTGCATTTTGAAGGTTCCCTGATACAAGAAAGCCTGGTCCATTCAAGATTCTCATTGAATGAAGGACAACATTTTTCTTTAATTTTGCTATTAAATCATTCTATTCTACATCATATGATTTATCCTAAAACTTTTGCATGAACCATATTTGTGTCCACACTGGTACAACATAATGCTTCAATTTTTGTCACCAAACATGTTACTGTACCTTGGAAATTATTTAAAACGAGTGATTAGGAAAGCCCATTTTTAGCCTGACTCTGGGCAATTTTGAACCAGTTTGCATACCTGGAGCTTATGCACCCCCCACCCCCCACCCAATAATGATAAGGGTGGGCCTGTGTCAATCAGTGTGTTTACCACTGATAAAGCTACACTTTCTTGCATGCTGTAATCCCAGCACACCACTCACGTGAAACCAAAGTCTGTTATTTACGGTATCCAGAGATTTTTTGCAGGTTCCGATCCCAAACTCCCAGTTCCTTTTTATCTCGCCTTACGAAGTAAAGGGGAGATATTGTGAGAGGGGGAAAGAGGATGTCGTCGTCGGTGTCGGTGTCGGTGTCCCCTGCCTGAAATGAATGGGTTTTTGGTTTAGCAAGTTAAAAAAAAATCTAGAAAAATTAGAAAAAATATAAAAAAAATATAAAAAATATGGGGGTGGGTATGCCACCTGGGGGTACTACCCCTGGGGTACTCTAATGTTAAAATCCCTATGAATGAGTTTTACGTTTAGCTGAAGTGCACATGTACATCTGTACTTGGAAAGTTTCTTGCAGTTGTCAGCTGTCATTGGATGATTATGAAACTTGGTATACATGTTTCTTATGATAAGAGGATGTACCTGTGCTATTTTTGAGAAGAAATATTAATTTTTATCAAAATTATGGCAAATGAAGAGTTTTCTGTTTAGGTAAATTGTACATGTAGGCCTCTACATGTATACATATACATCTACATGGTAACTTTGCTCCAGTTGTCATCTGTCATTGGATGATTATGAAACTTGGTACACATGTTTCTTATGATTAGAGGACGTACCTGTGCTATTTTTGACAAGAAATATTAATTTTTCTCCAAATTATAGCAAATGAAGAGTTTTCTGTTTAGGTAAATTGTACATATACATGTCCATGGTAAGTTTGCTCCAGTTGTCAGCTGTCATTGGATGATTATGAAACTTGGTACACATGTTTCTTATGATAAGAGGATGTACCTGTGCTATTTTGAGAAGAAATATTAATTTTTCTCAAAATTATGGCAAATGAAGAGTTTTCTGTTTAGGTAAATTGTACATACAGGCCTCTACATGTATACATATACATCTACATGGTAACTTTGCTCCAGTTGTCAGCTGTCATTGGATGATTATGAAACTTAGTACACATGTTTCTTATGATTAGAGGATGTACCTGTGCTATTTTTGACAAGAAATATTAATTTTTCTCCAAATTATGGCAAATGAAGAGTTTTCTGTTTAGGTAAATTGTACATGTAGGCCTCTACATGTATACATATACATGTACATGATAAGTTTGCTGCAGTTGTCAGCTCTCATTGGATGATTACGAAACTTGGTACAAATGTTTCTTATGATTGGAGGATTTACTTGTGCTATTTTTGAGAAGAAATATTAAATTTTCTCCAAATTATGGCAACTGATTGAGTTTTGCGTTTAGCTGAAGTGCACATGTACATCTGTACACCACAGTTTGCTGCAGTTGTCAGCTGTCATTGAATGATTATGAAACTTGGTACACATGTTTCTTATGATTAAAAGATGTACCTGTGATATTTAGGAGATGAAATATTAATTTTTGTTCAAATTTTGAAGGTTTTGTCTTAATCTGTCAATAATAATGCACATGTATATACATGTACACGGAAAGTTTTCTGAAGCTGTCAGCTTTCATTGGATGAGTTTGACACTTGCTACCCAAGTTCAATGTGATTCAAAGATGTGCATGTGCTATTTAAGAAGTATGACATTAAATATGAAATTTTTTCCTAATTATTGCAGTTTAGACTTTGTATCTTTCCATTGATAAGGTTTTTGTTGGGCAAAAATTTACAGGTAGATCTGTACATGGAAAGTTTGTTGAACCTTCGTGGGAAAGTTCGTGGGATGATTATAAAACTTGGTGGACATGTTTCATGTTTTCCTAGGTCACAGCTCTCCCGCAGTAATCCCACACGGGACTGACCTATCCAGCAGTAATCCCAAATCTCATTAGCCTATCCAGCAGTATTGCCATACGGGACTGACCTATCCAGCTGTAATCCCAAACGGAAATCAACTATCCAGCAGTAATCCCAGACCGAACTGGTCTATCCAGCAGTAATCCAATTTGGGACTGGCCTATTCAGCAGTAATCTCACACAGGACTGACCTATCCAGCAGTAATCCCAATGGAACTGGCCTATCCAGCAGTAATGCCACACGGGACTGACATATCCAGCAGTAATCCCAGAATAGACTGGCCTATCCTGAAGTAATCCAACATGGGATTGGCCTATCCAGCAGTAATTCCACACAGGACTGGCTTATGCAGCAGTAATCTCTCATGGGACTGACCTATCCAGATGTAATATGACACTGGATTGCAATTTGCAGCAGTAATCCCTCACAGGTTTAGCCTATCCAGCAGTAATCCCACACGGGACTGGCCTCCTCAGCCATAATCCCACACAGGATTGCCGTATGCAGCAGTAATCCCACACGGGACTGCCTATGCAGCAGTAATCCCACACGGGACTGTCCTATCCAGCATTGATCCCATACGAGACTCCTCTATCCAGCAGTAATCCCAGACAGGACTGGCCTATCCAGCAGTAATCCCACTTGGGACTGGACTATCCAGCAGTAATCCCACTTGGGACTGGACTATCTAGCAGTAATCCCACAGGTGACTATCCATCAGTAATAACATGGGACTGGTCCACCCAGTGGTAATCCTACACAGGACTGGCCTATCCAGCAGTAATCTCACATGGGACTGAACTATGTACCAGTAATCCGACAGCACTGACCTATCCATCCTACATGGGATTAACTTTTGCCAGTAATCCTTCATGGGACTGATGTTATTGTCTGTACCAAATAATCTATTCCAGACATTATTGTCTGTACCACATCACCTATTCCAGACCTTATTGTTTGCTCTACATGTATGCTTTCAATACTGCTGCACCTTTGGCGGATGACCCCGCAAGGCGAGATGTTGGGGTTCTCAGAACGCTTGTTAAATTATTGTGAAAAGAACACTGCTGGTTTCTCTGGGCTGGTACTCATTCTCCATTCAAATACCCTCGCTTACCTCCCCCTGGTCCACTGTTCATGAGATATGCATGTGCTTGCAGGTCAAGCACAGATGATAGCAAAGATTAATTAGGTGATTCAATTTGTCTTCTGTGATGTCATTATGGTACTATGGTAAACCCTCTGATGATTCAGTCACAGGAAGTTAACTTTTCTACTATATTATCAAGTGGTGATCTAATCTATTAGAACAAGAAGTTGAGAAAATGGTTCAACAGTCCTCGCCATGAGCAAAATGGTGGGAGAGGGCAAGATCGCTCTCCTTAATCTGGATGGGCGAGTGATCGCTCATCTAGAAATCGCTCTCATGGGATGTTTGGGGCGAGTGATTGCTCACCTAAGGCGAGCAGTGTTATTTTAGCAGACATTTTGGTATTCCTTTGAATCTTGCAATAAATAAGACAATACATAAAATACTCCACAAGAGTGTTTGATTTATATTTGTTCCAAGTCACAATTAATAATTAAATAGTTCGTCTTCAAAACTTGCACACAACTTGCACCATAGGGGCCTACATAGTTGACATTCTGCCGACTGTCTGCCTCCACTGTTCTGTAACCGATATGTAACTGAACCGCCGTGCCCCAGCTTTTGAAAGTTTTCAGTTCTACCCGGTTCCCTTTTAGTTGTTTTGTACTGCCGGTATGACTGTTCTGCCATGGTAAATGCCAACAATGATGTGGAAAGCTAACAATGAAACGCAAGAAGGTATACAACAGACGCAAATCAAAGAAAACCGCCAACTGACAGCAAAACTGGCGATCTTCAAATTAATCCTCATCTATCCCACAGTGCATCGCTGGGCCTTCGGTTGTGTATGTCGCGCGGTGAACCATGGGATAGATCAAGAAATAAATTGGAGATCACCAGTCTTGCCAACTGACGACTGTTACCAGGTTACGAGCCCGTGACGTCGCGTTATTCTACTGCGCATGACAGTTGTCTTACTTCCGCTTCCTTTGCAAATCGAAACCGCAACCACGAAAACCAGTGAATGAAAGGTGACGAAAATACTGCCGATATAGACTGAAGAAATAAATATTTTTCTCTCGGATTTGGCGGAGCGACGAATCGCTCGTCTTGCGACCTCTGGGCGTGTGTGGAGGAGAAGGGGAGCGATCGCTCGCCTTTCATGGCGAGGACTGGTTCAAAATCATGCAGATAATCCGTTCTTTTCTTCGTTATTTCAATCATTAGGCCTTTTTTTGTTTATTAATTGGTTTACGGATTTTTCTGGCAAAAATGTCCAGGTGGAGGATGGAAAAAAAATAAAAATAAAATCAAGCCTCCACACTTTATTTATTTTTACTTTCTGACAAACTTCTTAGACACGAGAGGGCGGTAAAAAAAAAAAAATGATATGTCAAATCCAGGTAATAGCCAGTGTAATAATTACAAGACATTTACCAAAAGATCAATGACGGACGTTTCCTTCAACCAAGCGACAATATCAGTCGCTTTGCGTGAAACCAACACTTCAATAGGGGTGTTAACAGGACAAGTCATGTTTCCTGCTGTTATTTTGGACAGACAGGCCGGCAGATATGTCGTCAGTTGTCACTGATCTCCTTCAAGACCAAGTCCCCCACCGTCCCAGCAGTTACTGGACCGACAAAGCCCTTGAAAAGGACGGTCGCGTCCTGTCTAAGAGTCAGTGAAAACCACTGCGAGGCCGAACCCGCCATCTTGGCTTCAAACACTGCGCCGTTGAAATGATGTCATGTCTGGTCCCCGAACTACAGCCGAAGGTAACATGGAAGTCGGAAACCACCACCACTGTAACCAAGGGAAGTAACCTGCCTCCAAGACCAAGATGTCTGCAGAGTGTTGAACTCGTGCGAACTCGAGCGTGAAGAATTTATATAAGATGTTTTACGCACAGCAAGTATTAAAATGAGACCAATATTGCGAATTTTATATGTTTTTATTCTTCCGTCAGAGAGGTCAGCAAATGTGACACATCGGCGGATACGACAGAAATAAATAAAAAATCGAAAATCCAATTTTATTTTTATTTCACTTTTGGCAAAATGAAGGTCGGCGGATCCGTAAACCAATCAATAAAAAAAAAAAGGCCTTATAGATGGTGATCACATTCATTAGAACCATGGTTGAATTTTGTCTCCAAAATTGAGGGTGATCGAAGTTTGATATGAGGATTGAATTTAGAGGGATTTTCATACTATCCTATATCCTCTTAACACATACAATCGTGTGATTGTTCTCACAGATATCACGTTTGAGGTAGACGATGGCACCGTGTCGGCACATAAACCACTGCTGATGGCACGCTGTGACATGATGTTCGCGATGTTCTCCAACGACTTCATGGAAGCCTCGGCTAAACTGGTCAGAATTGTACTCCTGTCTTTCCTTTTGTATATAATTGTAAAGCTCACTCGGCATGGTTATTTTAGACTACAATATCTGTGCAAACTGTTTTGAGTATACATGTATATACATCTGGTAAACATGACTTCACTCAGAATGTTGACACCGCCCCCCCCCCCCCGCCTTGCCCCACCTTTTCCAAAAGGACCATTGGGATTCCCCTTAAATGGCATACATGTACATGTATTCATTGGCATTCTACTGCATACAAATAACCTGTGTGTCTACAAAGTAAAATGTAATATATCTCCAGATTCCGTTCCCTGGGATAGGTAAAGATACATTCCGAGCCCTGCAAGAGTACCTGTACACGGATGAGAGACCCTGTATGAGTGGTGTAGACTGTATGGATCTGATAGAGGTGGCTAATCGTCTCTGTCTGCCCCGCCTCATCAAGCTGACTGAGGAGTATGTCGTACGGGAGCTGAGTAAAGCTGACGAGGCAGGAGAGGACATTATGGAGGATATTATCACCATGTTGGAACCAGCACAGGTAATATTACTGAGGATTTATACGGTCATACAAAGTTAATTGTTTCTCAGGAGCTTGTTTCTTCAAAACGATGCAGGTGGGCAGTTTTATATTACATGCTCTCTCAAAAGGCAGACATATTATGTGATGCCAATTTCCGTCCGTCCATCTGTCTGTATCTTTTGCAAGTTTCCATCTACAGTCTGAAGATTTTGTGAGTGGATACTCACGGAAGTGATACTCACCAGACGGAGACGATGTGTCACCTACCATAAATGACTTTAGGTTAAAGGTCACTATGGCCTAAAAATCAGAAAAAATGATAATTGCACATTTGTTGTGAGAGGGTACATTGGGGGGGGGGGGAGATAACTTTAGTAGGAAATGACTAAGAAACTGAAAGTGGGGGGTTTCGGCTGCTGCACGTATCTGGGGGGTTGTATATCATTAGAAAAGTTCTTTACGGGTTTTATCGATCACCAAATTAGAAACCTGTATTTGACCCTGGTTTATCATAGACCTGTTGATAACAGTAACTTTACAAATTGATAAGGCACAAATTTTTTCAGGAAACTGCAGATTCATACTTTTAATGTAACAAAGTGTTTCCACTATATTTGCGATTTTACATTTTAGTTGTTATCAATGAAAGGAAGTTTTGTATGAAACATGCACAAGCTGAGAAAAATTGAATCAAGTTTGCACATATATGGAAGTTGCTCACTCTGTAGTGACCAACAAGTGATTTTAGCAGTCTTTTCAGGACTGATGGGTAGCAAATATCTTTTTAAATTAATTCTTGAATCATTTGCAGGTTTAACCAGGAGCAGTTGCTCAAAAGACTAAACACACCCAATAAAATGAAAAAGAGGGAAATATAAATCACAGATGCAGCAGCAGTATTTTCATTTTGTCCAAAATTTGAATAAAAAGCGTCCAGTGGTAAGGAAAATATCCAAACTTGACAAACAAGAGACATTAACTTTGTATGGCCTAACATTGGTAAATAACTTTGTGGGCTAAGTAAGGCTGACACATCGGGATAGGCTAAGTATATGGATTGATGCCAAATCTTGATTACATGTATACCTTCTGTATGGGGTAATATTGCTGGAGCAAGAATAGTAAATCTATTGAAATGTGCAGGTGTATTTTGAAGCCCAATAAGATATTGTTCTATAGTATGCAAAGTCCACCAACAAATAAATATAGTTGGAACTGGGCTAAATGTTTGTGAATTATTTATTTCTATTAACAAGCACTGGTACAATTATTTCACAGTTTCTGAATGCCGGTCAGTTGGCCAATTACTGCCTATTTCATCTGTGTACTCATTTTCGTGATCTGACCAAGCACTACACCAAGATGTGGAAAGGATTAAAATTGGAAAACCAGATCTTCATTGACAAGCACAGATGTCCGCCCCACTGGTTAGTACATGTATTTGATTTCAGCCATAAATAAACCAATTACCATGGAAATAAGCACATGATACTTTCATTTGCTCTCCTATTAGACATGCATGGTATGTCCCATTTTCATAACGGCTTGGTTTGACCTATATTATGATGAGCCGGTCTATTTGTTTTCATGGGGAGTTTGATGAAATTGTCCTGTGTTTCTGTTCAGGTTCCTAGGTTCAGGACCTCGGTGCCTTATCCATCCATCTATTTCCATGTGTTTGGGGCTAATTCTGGGAGCATGGACGAGTAATTCTGGTGCTCGCCGTATCTAATCCCAGTGCTCTTGAAATATTCCTCACCTGCGTATAAAGTTTCATTCACTCGACAACTATTCCCCAAACCCCCGGATCTTTCTGGGTTCGCTTGACCCAAATGTTGTCAACGGAAATAGCTGGAGACTTCAGGCTAAGCTGCCATGGCAGAGAAGAAATTCTTCTCCACTAACTAATGCACATTAACCTCCCATTGCATGGAGACCGATGTTCGTGATTGCTTGTTGGAATGGCTGAACTGACTTCGGGGTAGAATTGGTGCGATTTCAAGGTACTTAGATGGAGCGAGTGCCAGGATTTCTGGTCCATGCACAAAGAATTGGCCCTGAGAACACGGGAATAGATGGATGGATAAGGTACTGAGGTGCAAGTATGGAGGAGTTAGCTAGGCCTGAGGATAGATCTTGAAGGAATGGGATTAGAGCTTGGTTTAAGTTTGACCTGGCAGATTTGAACACAACATCTGTGAAGACTCTTCCTATTGCAGCCTGATCCATCCTAGCAGATTTTTGATAGTAAACGATCAATTTTTATCAGATGATTTAGAATCTTGTCTTGAACAAAAAAAAACCGATAGATTTTGTTTTCACAAGATGACAGCCATGTAATTGGCTAAAATGTCTTATTCGGCACACCATCACAACATAACCAGTGGATGAAGGCAACAGATCAGTAGAACAGGATAATCTCGATCTAAGACCACTGGACCGGATGAGCCACACTGCGAGTAGTCAAGTATAGGAGTAATGAACTCAATGGACAATATACGATAGATCTCTCACATCAACACTGGGTCATGTACTTGTGTACCAGATTCTCATGATTCCATCCCCTATATTTGGCAATTACTGTCCACTGCCTTTGACCTGAAAGTATTATACTCTGTTATTATCTAACATTCGTATGGAAATCCTGCTGTTAAAGCTGAATGGTTGAACTAATCCTATTTCCAGGTATTACAAAGAGGTTGAACTGTTCGAGAGAGCCAGACAGGAATCGGTTAGACGCCAGCCGCGACAAAACTTCAAACGCCAGAGGTCCAGCAGTGGCTGTCTGTGTTTCGCTCGGCGTAGTCGGGTCAAGGTTCAAAGGTCACTCAGTGATGAACACACCTGATGAAGGACTGATGAGTGTCTGGTGACAGAGATTAACCTGAGTGGGTATTTGTGTAGGTATTGTGTCAGTGTGAGGGTTCTAAGAGCCCTCCCTCCTACTGCTGTGCAGCTTCTTCTGCATTATAGGCCTACATGCTATCAGACCAATACAGTTTAGTATGTGCTGATATGATGGGACAAATAGCGGGGCATTGCACATCTGGGTAATACACTGGACCCGTTAATGTTAATTACAGGCTAATTTTGCTGGAGAGTGTGGAACATATTGGCCGAGATGTTGCAGACAGCAGCCGTTTTAACCTGATAACTGATCAGTATTATTCCACTGGCCATAAATACTAAGACAGTAAAACAGAAATAATTCTGATGTATTGTCAGTTGAATATGACTTGTTGGCTCATTGTATTTCATGTCGTACTATGTACATGGAGGGGTATTATTGACTGTAGTGATGGATGTTATGGTCTCATCATAGGTATCAATTAGATGTGTAGCTAGTGACAGTGTTCCAGTGAGACATGGGTACCCATGTCAGTTTTGAATGAATGTAGTGATCGTCTTCACAACATCAAGGATTATTTTTTAACCAAAGATGAAACCAGCTTGACCATGTTGTATAGCAGATCTCGTTCCGCCCACTTTCAGTGTGTATTCAAATCTGTTGCCACATGATAACATGCCATGGTCACGTAAAACAAGTGATCTGATTGGTCAATATACACAGGATGTTACTTTGCTGATTGGCTGAAATTTACAGGAGGATAGAGATACCCATGGTTTTAATGACAGATGGTATTGATAGGATATTGTTAGTTCAATTGTCTGTACAGTATGAGCATGTGATATATAGGGACAAGTGAGCCTTTAGTTGCTTACGAATGCTACACCAGGAGAAACTTTTGCCCCTATAGGATATACTATACCTTTATACTCCTATAGGATAATTTTGGATCACAATATAGGCTGAAAGTGATGTTAAATCATATTCACTCATGCACAAAATTATTTTTAATGACGAGAGATAAATTATCTGGAAATTGGAGCGGGCAGGCATTTTTATTTTATTTTTGAATTAAGAAAATTACTTGGAAAAATTACGTTTTTTGTGGTTGGTCAACCCATTTGGCTGGTATTTAATTAGCCATCAAATACTGATTGAGGGGTAGTTTGAGATCGATGAAGCACCATGTTTTAATTTGCGAAAGTGTGATAAAAAGGGGTGAGTCATTGGTGTGAGTGGTGTCAAACTGTGATGTTCACTTATGTTTATCAACTGAGTTGTTTGGTTGTTTATATGTTTACGGTTGGTGCTTATAAGCTGCTATTTTGGACCATCCACTTATGACGGGATCTGCATTATTGTGGAGATTACTATAGGATGGGTGTGTAAATTCTTTGTTTTTGCGTTGGATGATTTCCTGATGACAGATCTCATGCACGTGAACTGACAACAACGGTTTAGTGACTGGGCTCATATTCCTACGAAGTACATGTAGGCTACCATCTCCAAATGGTCCGGTAGTCAGTGAGGAGTGAGTGAGTCCATCCGAATCCTTTCGTTGGCAAAATGAGGAGAACTGTTGACATTAGAACCTTTATTTTTTGCATGAAGGTGCATCAGGGGACTGTTACCAGCAAGTTCCGAGCTGACCTACTTTTGATGAAAATTTCTGGTGATTTTTGGTGAAAATCACTGGTGAATTCGACTTGGGCTGTTTCGGGGGATTTCCAAGAGTTCAGTGCGTGTTGGAGTCCTAATGCCTACCCTACTTCGTAGGTCCTGTGACGTTAGTCACACTGCCATGTCCGAATAGGGGGTTTCATTACATTAGTAAATGGAGCAGAACATTTTGACCATTCTCGATATGAAAAATTAATGTACATGTACGTAATGTAAAAATCCCGTCACGGAGGGTAATATTGTAGGATGAGGTGAACAGCTAATCCTGATATACTGTGTAATAAAAGGCAATGTTATGAAAGATCATGTCATTATGGGCAGTATTTAACAGTTGCAAATAAAGTAAACGCAATATTCATAATTGTAGCTTCTATATTGGCTCAAAACCACACAGTAGATTTCTCCACTTAAGAAGATTGGAATTTTACGCCAGTTTTGTTTTGCCTATTCAACGAAACCACAAAGTGGTCAAAATGATTGTGTACTTTAACATGTTGAACAGAGCAGTTGAATTAAATTACGGCTGCAATACTTACATAATTTTATTATTAATCATTCACTGAACTTAGCAATATGTTGCAATTTGTTCTAGTTTTGTCCGCTTTTGTCTGTTTGTTCTAGTTTTGTCTGTTTCTGTGTGTTGATATGTCTAGTTCTGCTCTAATTTGTATTATTTATTTATTATTCAATTTTGTGCACATTTTTTTCATTTCCTTCACAGTTGAAGCTGATGTTATGGGAGGTGAAGATAAGGACAATTATACTATACAAGTCAGAAAGTAGGCACACATCATCAAGCCCTTCATCAACTAAAATAGGCTAGCCCATCTTCATGGCTCAAGTTGAGGTGTTCTTATAATGGGACATGTCTCTTATTTATTGGAAGCGAGTGGGGGGGAATATAGAAAAACACTTTCTTCACGGGTATTTTTATCAGAAACAAAGACTTTGTTTGTTGGCCTTTCAGGATCAGGGATCTAGGTAACTGTCCCATTGGAGGTCAGCCAGATGGTGCAATACTAATTTAATGTCTCCGAGGAGCGGTGTTGATATTTCTAATGTAACTAAGAAAAATCCAGTAGAATCGTTTCCATCCATAACGTGCCTCTACTTGCCTTGTTAATCACTGTATGTACTATATGCCCCTTAATATACGCCCATTCCTTGACATGTACTTTTATCTTGAATCTGTACCCTAATGGTTTATGTAGAGGACAAATATCAGGTATATTTTTCAATTCAAAAGTAAGGGTAACTAATATATGAAAGATCAAGTGAGCTATCCACTCTCTTTATCATCTACTTTTCAAATAACGAGATGTCGCAGTGGATAATTCCATCTGACGCAGTTCAGTCGATATATGGTATTGCGATCACGGTTTCTGAATGTTTGTCCATCTGTCCGTCTGTTAACTTTTCGTGTTAGTGCTATATTTTCAGTTCTGTGTAATGGATTTGGGTGTATGTTGGTCTGTCATGAGACAAAGAAGAGCCCTATTTTATTCTGAGGTCAAAAGGTCAATTTCACTTCAGCTAGAAAACCTGCAAAAAATGGAAATCTGCCCTTCCAATTTTCATAACTTACTCATGGGACAGTGATAAACCCTATTTATTAACCTTGAGATGTGAGTTTAAAGGTCAATGTCACCTAGGCTAGAAAATAGGGGTGAGAAAAAAAGGGAAATGGTGGTGTTCATGTCAGACCTCCAGTTCAGGTATAGGGATTATGATCAAATTCCAACATGTCTCAAACGTATGGGTAGCAAGAAACCTATTGCTATGCATGTCTATATCTAGTTATTTTTAGGATGACACTTGCTTGGTAAAGTACTAATATGGATGCTAGAGAGGCCAGTCCCATGCGAGACATGAACCTGCGCGAGACTGAGAGTTTGACCACCTCTGCATTCAATTTACTAACTCTTCTTTTAACTAGAAGAATTTTCAGTGTACATATAGTTCCAAAAATGTGGAAATTGACTTTTTCTTCGAAAAAGAGTCCTATGTAACAAATTTCAAATCCGTTGCTTAACGACATCAGGAAAATTAATCAGTATCCGTAATGAAACATTTGCTTCTCTGAGATTTTAAACAATGCTTATATCATCATTTGTTATTATTTTGGAGTAATATTTTCATCATCTTTGTGTAGCAGAAAATATATAAGTATGTATTATAACAATGTCTGGTATACATATATGTTGAGTAATTGATGAGGGTAATGTGTGTTTTGCCATTTGAATGTTTTGCATGATATAAACATGATCTGACTGAAGCTTGGCTAGTGTAAATTAGTCAAGTTTGAATTTTCTTGTTTATCTTGTGAGAGTTGTTATCCATGTCACTTGTAATGGGAACTTAGTTCATGTATATTGATGCCAGGATTGTCCTGTTAAAAAAGAAAGAAAAAAAAATAGAATAAATAACTCGTAACTGCAGTAATTATGACCAACTTGATTTTTATAGTAAAATGTTGGTTGAGAGGAAGGAAAAACCTTAGGAAGGTTTGACGTGCTTCCGATGGCTGACCATATTCTGGGACGAGTATAGAGGGATATGAAACGCGGCTCCTCTCTTTGAACTAGAGTTTGTCTCGCTAATTGATATGTTAATGAGTGATTAGTGATTGGTTAATTAGTACGCCTCGTCACTGATTGGCTTTTTGTGCGCAAAAGACCGTCACGTGTGCTTCGCTGCGAGTCCCGCCCTGTTTCGCTGGTCAATGCTGGGCGAATGCACATGCTTGTCAACTAGGCTCCATTAACGTGAATGCCAGTCAACTCAATTTAGGCCAAGATTGGTGACCAAAAATAATCCTTTACAGCGTAACGAGTGGCAAAAGGAATACATCATGCAAACGACAAGAAACAAAACTAGTGCATGGAGAAAAAAAATCTAAAAAAACAAATGACCCAAAAGAGTAGTTCAATCACAAAAATGTACAAGAATTGTGAGATTTGTTCAGAATTCTAGATATTTGGCATTTTTACGATTTTCACGAGCAATTATTTACAAAAACGAAAATGGAAAATTAAAACATTTTGCGTACTGTCAATGACATGCTTGCATATTTTGTAAAAACTAGCACAGATATACTTCAAAGATTGAGATAAATGAGAAGTTTGATCACAAAGAAGGAAAAAAATGAGTTTTTCCTTCTCGCTCTGTCCGCTCAGTTATCGGCAGCGCAGAGCGGTCGAAAGTTGTCATGAAAATATGCATCGTTTCAATGAAAAACCCTCAAAAGTTTCTTCTCTCAAAATAGTACCTGTCTCGATCAAATAATCTGATGCCAATTGCTGCAGAAGAACGTCTATAAATCTGGTAAAATCTGGAATGAATTTGTGACGAAAACTAGGCGATGCAAAGGCTCATGCGCGTAGAGCACGAGACCTGGCAGGCGAGACATACATTCAGCGTGAGCTCGCGGTGGCGCCTTTGATGTCGGCCGGGTATGATTCAGATCCCTTTAATATTCGTCCCAGCCATATTTGAGTGATCCAAAACATTTTTTCTTCAAAATTTATAATAAAATTGCAAAATTGTTATTCTACATTCTTACATCTGGTAAAGTAGAGGGGAAAAAATGAAATAC
Organism: Hanleya hanleyi; assembly: GCA_036873755.1. NCBI lineage: Eukaryota > Metazoa > Mollusca > Polyplacophora > Lepidopleurida > Hanleyidae > Hanleya > Hanleya hanleyi. The sequence goes on from JAVTVY010034512.1 coordinate 118,184, forward strand.
TTTCTCCCAATGTTTTAGGGAAAGCGATTCCATAAACCAAGAAATGGAAACTGAAATTATCTATTGTACAAAGTCTTTGTCGTACTCATTCATGATGTATTTTTTCACTTTTGTCATGAAATAGTGCCAACCTTGAAGATGTCGATCTTCTAGGAAAGATCTAGTTCTATAACTGCAGCATTCTTAATGATCGAAGACTGCATCTCATTTTAATAATGTCAGAGTTAAGTAATACAGAATCAAACATCTGGCTCATCATCATTCTCTGAAAGAGCTATCGATATATTGTAGGAATATATATTCTTAGTGCTGGCAATACTTGCAGTGCTACATACCTGGACATGATACATTTGTTGTAGGTTTGTGGCAGTGCAAAATTGAATTACATTGAAAGCATGGTTACACTACAACGTAAAAGCCTGTTGTTCTCCAGGCTTCATTGAAAGGGTTTGTGTCCAAAATTAAATATGACTGCATAACTGCAATATGATATTTTTTCATGCAATTCTTTGTTTGTAGTATAAAAATGAGTCATTTATGTTATTTTTTTACCTGTTTTTTCCGCACCATTTAATATTGCAACAATATAACTTGATCTAAAACGAATTTGTACATTCTCACCTGAAATTTCATGAAAATCCACTGAGAACGAAAGAAATAATAACCAATTTTGTTTTGCCAAATACCAGTTTGTAATTGACAAGGCAATTCACTGGTGGGTAAGAGTATCATTACAGATTTCCGCATTTGAACAGATTTTGAAGCATTTTTTTTTTCCTTTTAACTTTATATTGGGTTTAGATGGCATGAACATTTTTGCTGTGATACTGATCATTAAATTGGGAAAAAAGTAACAGATCAATCTCATATTACACTCTATCATTAAGTTATACTGCCAGGAAAGTTCCATTTACTGTAACCGATATCATGATGAAGTCATCTGCTAACATTTGCTACAAATTGACAACTGTTTATCTCTATATTTCGCTTATTTGATTACATCTGCCGAATATGGCGCTAATTGATTCGCTTCACTGGAGATGTGTACAGTTAGTTTATTTCATTCATTTTAAATCCAGTTACAGTTAGATTTAATCATGTTTGCCATAGTCATTATATTTCTGTGAATCATACAAAACTGATGGGACTCGATATGTCTGTGATTAATAAAGATTGCTGAGAGGGAAACCTCTCCAGGTGTATGCTAATAGTTTTAAATACTCTATTTAAATAATTTTTGATCCTAACACATGATATAATTTACAATATAGATATTCATATACAAATTATATAGTGCTATATTTAAATGTCTCAATGGGGGAGAAATTTGTGTGTTTTGTAATAGTTCTGCTAACCATCAAATTATTGATCAGTGTTTATATTGTGTTGATTTGGTCATTGTCCTTGGGCACCTAACCTCTGAACATCTCCTGCACATCCATCGTAGCCATAATTTTAACCTAGTGTATTAGGCCTTCTGCAGTTCAGGTAAATTGATCAGGGTTGACCCAGCCATTTTAGGTGTGCCGACCAGATTTCCGATTGCTGAAAATTAGGCTATGTGTGGGCTGGCAGAAATAAACTTAGACTGCAAGAGTCATAGACTCGCCGTTTGTTTGAAAGCACATTTATGAACTGAAATAGTCAATGTTGATATAGGTTTGTGTGAGGGACCATGGATTTAGGAAGGATATTTTGACTTGTTGGACAATATTAAGATTCTGTGTTCAAATATTCTGCTGATAATTATTTACAATTGATGTAATTTATATGTAATTTATATTGATGTAACATCTGAACTGTCATACCTTTTGGGAAGTCAAATGTTGGAATATTTGGGAATACAAAATTATTCGAGGAATGTTATCCATGTAGATGGATAGAATAAATTATCAACAAGCCATGTATGTAAGATAAAAAGTAGGCCTACATGTAGGCAATTTTTTTCAGTGTGGATGGCAAGGACGATACTTATATCATCAGTTCTCAAACAATTGTTTCAGCAGCCAGCCATCTTAGGACCATAATTTGGTGATGGTGGATCAGCATGTCCAATTTTGCCTGGTCTTCCATTTAGTTTAAGACTATTATATTACTTCAACATTTTCAATATCGTGCAATCAGAATTTCATTGTATCATGTCACTGCAGACATAGGCTCTGCCCTACAATAACTTGTCTGAATCAAAACAGTTCCTGAAAACAAGCACAACATTTTCATCAACCCCTCATATTAGAAATGGACTGTCCTGGTTCAGTCGAATTTTGATAATTGCACATGATTTTGCTCATTTGGGGCCATCAAACATATCTGTGTTTAGTTTGTCAAACTGAATAACAGTGACTGAGAAAGCTGTTGTATAAGCAGTGTCAAAAAAAAATTGGATATGTTTGCCAAAAGTGCTTCCATATATGCATTGTCCTGGTTACAAACACTATCAGGCCTGAATCGAACTAGATTTGATAGTTCAATATGTACGCAACACTGGTTTTGAGCACAGTATATATATTTAAGGTGCTATAGGATATACATGGGTTTCATTTTTGTCTACACAGCACGTGTTATGTGCCATAATATTAATATAATACCGCATATATGGGATGGTGCATATGCTTTGTCTCCCATGCTTTTGGAGTGAAAAATAAAGTAATGTTAATGGTCACGATATTATTTTATTGTTTTTACCCCTGGCCAATATGACCTTGGGGTGTTTTCATCATGTACGTCAATTCATCCGTCCGTTCATTCATGGATCGATGGGTCGATCCATCACCGCTTTGTCATTACCACCTTCTCTCGGGAATGCACCAAACTTACATCGCACATACATATGGCCACAGAGCAGAAGCCTATTAAAAATCAGCGAGATTGTCCCATATTTATCTAGCTTAGGTACATGGCTATACCCGAGAGCCCCGCTATGTACTTAAGCTAATATTTCAGGTCACCAGTTGAAAATATGTCCATTTTTCATTTATTGCTTGAATTCAGGTTGGATATGCTTTAGACGTAGTTCCATGGGTGCTTGAAAACTTGGAAAGTCCTTGAGTCATGATAACCAGTTTCCAGGATTTGAAAGTACTGTCCTGAAAAGTCTTTGATTTTTATCCTTGATAAAAAAATCCCGTATGTTGTTGGTGACATTGTATGCCATCTGCGAGCATTCAAGTATTGACAATGCAAAAAATCTTGTGTATATAATGCTTGAAGGTATAACGCAACTAATACTTCGTATGTGGTCATGTGCAAAAGTTGAGGTATTGGCGTATAATCATGACCTGGCTTGTGATTGGTCAACCGGTTTGCTGGTTGATATTTGAAAATGTCCCATAATTTGAGTTTTTAACATAATGTTGATATTTCTTTCAGTACTTAGGTACTTTCGGAGAGTATTATTTTCTGACTTGTTTAAAGATGGCCTCGCCCATGAGAATGGATACTAATTGTGCATCCCTGTTGGCTGACCTATATCTGATCTCTTATGAATATGACTATATGCAGGCACTTTCAAAAACCGATCCATTCAAAGCCTGTTCCTTCTCATTCACCAAACGCTATATAGACCATCTTCTCGCTGTAGATAATCGCTATATAAATGACGCAGTGAAGGATATATATCCACCTTTATTGGATTTGAAGGAAGCTACAGACAGCCCTACAGGCACATCTTATTTAGATCTATCTCTATAAAAATGAAGCGGGCATTCTCTCTCGTCGACTTTATGACAAAAGAGATGATTACAATTTCGACATCGTAAACTATCCCTTTCTGGACAGTAATATTCCAGTGGGACCTGCATATGGCGTATACATATCTCGCTTAGTAGCATTTGCTAGATCCTGTGTTAAATGTGACGATTTTAATCAACGTCACAAAAAATTGTTGCAGAAACTTAAAAACAGGGCTATCCCACTAAGCACCTCCACTCAAAGTTTCTCAAATTTGGCGATACATATCGCATGCTGATAGCAAAATACGAACGTAGCGTGCAAGATCTATGGCGCTACGTTTCGTAACTTGTGTCTAATTCCGCTTAACCCGGGCTAGGGGCCGTACTTCAAGATCCTCATAGTACTCATATGAACAGTCACAATCAAAGCATGACTGAGATACATCATTCTTTAGATGACGACTTCACAACGAATATTGTGGATTAAGAATACTGATCAGCGATACGGATTTGATATTTTTGGAACATCATGATGTCTTGCCGGCATCATTGAAAACTGTTGACCGCTTCTCTCTTGCAGGAAACAAGCCTATGTTTATGTATACTATGATTGTCTTTTTGAATTTGGTGCTAATACTGTTATATGGAATATGGAATAGGTCTTTGGATTATGGACGCGGATATTCTCTAATGGGCGAGTGCTGAATTATGAATGACGGACTAGACGCTTGTAATTTGTGTTTCTGCAATATTTGCTGGTCAAAAATATGGTTCCATAACGTTCAAGTGATAACAGATATTTGAGGTTTAATTATAGTATGGATTTATTGCTGGCAAGAAGTTGCTTCTCCTGATTGTTATATGGGTACTTAACCCATCTGGAAATAGTAGGATTATTTAGTTCATCTAACCTGAAAGGTAATTGAAAGTCCTGGGAAATTTTGATTCAGGTTCTTGAAAAACAAATTTTCAGGAAGGGTGGGAACCCTGTTTGGACCAACAAACTTACTTCCACACATACAAGTGGTAATAAAGCAGATAGCAAGCGTCGGATCCGACATTCAGATTCAGATGTGAATTGCTTACTTAAATGGCCTTCAGCCTCCTATTAAACAGAATTGCACAAGTTACAAAACGTAGCACCATAGATCTTACACGCAATGATTGTATTTCGCTGTCGTACGATATTTATCACAGAAATGAGGCGTCCGGTGGTGCAGCCCTGTTTGAGAAGTCTGCAACAATATTCTGTGGCGTTGTTTGAAATCATCACAACCTAGCAAATGCTACCAGGCTATATATGCACATGCCATATGCAGGTTCTTTTGGAATGTTGCTATCCAGAAATGTCAAAATTTCGGCCATTGCCACCAATCGGTTGTTACCACTACATTTCAAGAAGGATTAATATCCTAGGCTTACAGGCCTTTAAATAAACACACCTCTCTTCGTCATTCTGTTGGCATCAGTTTGCATCTCCTGCGGTTACACCGACAGTTTAGGAGGATACAAACTCTGGCAAACTCTGTAATGGTATCCTAGAGCCAAAATTGTACTTAGGACATTGTCATCATGTATATGTTCATTCGTCCATCTCTGTTCTCTCGTTACCTCCAGTTCTCAAGAATGAGTATACCTAGGTTCACCAAACTTACATCACGTGCGTATCACTCAAATTCACATACCGGTATGTTATCCCATTTAAGAATACTCCTAAGCTAGAGTATTAGCTTCTTCTGTCATCAAATTTTGATCCTGTTGAGTTCACAAACTACATAGAATTTCTTAGACATTTGAAACAAGTTATCCTAAGGGCTTGGTGAACCGAATGTTGTTACAGTCTTGGAAAATGCTGAAAGCGTTTGTCTGAGAATGTCATAGCATGTGCAGTGCAATTAGTTCATGACCTTATGCAAAAGTTAAATAATGAGAGTACAAGCATGAAACACGAGAATAGAGTGAAAACCTTACCAGTAGAGTGTGTCACTTTTTGTGAGTGTAAATTATGCACAGTAGGGAATAAGCTCCTGCAAAATACAGAAATAGAAAGGTTACCATACAAATATTGACATAGGCGATTCATTTTTAATCATACAGTTGCCAGTGGATCTTAAACAAATTCCCAAATTTTTCTTTGCTAATTGATGCATGAAGATAAATTTGGAAAATTGTTTAAAATTCATTGTCCAGTGTATGATTAGAAATTAATCGCCTATATGTCAATATTTGTATGGTAGCCTTTCTATTTCTGTATTTTGCTTGAGCTTATCCCATACTGTGTATAACTTACACTGACCAAAGGTGACACAGCCATATGGTACGCTTTTCACTTTATTGTGGTGTCATGCTTGCACACTCAATATTTAACATTTTCCTATGAAGTAGGCTCTCATTTGCAAATTGTCCGATAATGAGTGAGTGAGTGAGCGAGTCCATCCTAATCCTTTCGTCGGCAAAATAAGGAGAACCGTTGATATTAGAACCTTGATTTTTGGCATGAAGGTGCATTAAGCCCCGGTCACAGTGTCAAGAATTGGGTAGGCGAATCACCGCGAACTGGAAAATCGTGAGCATTCTTGTCAATTCGTACAGGCATCTTGTGGGGTTCGTCACAGATCATGACCGTTCTTGCTTATTCTTGGAGGGAGTACGAAAGTTTTGAAATGTTCAAAACATTCGCCGGCCAAGTACGATTAAATAGTATACGTATGGCATTCTTGGCACCATCCTACTGCGTTCTCGCATGCATTCTCCTCATATCGTGTATATTCGTGGGTAGTCTGCACTGCAGACTACTCACATTGCACTGCATTCGTACTCAAATAGTACTGCATACTCACTTATTCGTAGCAGATTACCAGCAAGTTCTGAGCTGACCTAATTTTGATGAAAATGTCGGGGCGAGTATTGATGAAAATCACTGGTGATTCTGACTTGGGCAGTGCCCATCTTAATATAAGCATGATTTCAACCTGGGGTGGGGGGATTTCCAAAAAGTTCATTTGCGTCGGAGTCCTAATGCTTATCCTACTTCGTAGGTCCTGTTATGTTAGTCACACTGCCATGTACTCAATTCCAGGAACTATTAATTGCGCTGCACCTGAAATAACATTATCCTCAGGCATACGCTTTTCAGCATTTTCCAAATTACACTGTAACATCTAAAACACTCGGTCCACAAGTCCCTTAATCGCAGTTTGATTGATTCAATCGAACATATATTATTGGAGTTCTGAATACTAAGCGCTCAAATAGCAAGCATCAGACCCAACATTCAATATTCAGCCGTCGTATGTAATAAAATTTCCGCTTTTATAATAATAGTAATAATAAAAAACATTTCGTAATTGACTGTACAAATTACAAATGTATGTGAAATAATAAATACACAAGATGGTTTCCTACAAGATAGAAGCCGGCAAGTTTTCAATAATGTCAACAAAACCCCATATTCCAGAGTTAAGCCGAATTTAGAAACCTGATCCAGTATAATTGAGTTACAGTGTATGCTATTTCTAGCAAAATTTCTTCGATTTAGAATGAATGTGTGCCATGCTTCAACCCAGTGAAAATGTTAATATGGATTATCAGAAGCGTAGCTATTGAGTAGTCGTTTGATTCAAACTACCTCTCTCCAACCCTGTCTTGTAACTTTTCTCTGTGTACCAAAACGAAGAACTGAAACTTTACAACAGATCGATGAACAACTTTGTGCATTTTTATGACCGGGTGCTCTTGTATCCTTCCCTGGAATGCCTCGTGAGGGATCACAACAGAACTATCAACATGTGCTCTTCTATGTTCTTCTAGGTAGGGTTCTGTTATGAGGTCGCAATACAACGGGCAACATACTGGGCTCCTTTACGTATCGGCACAGGTTGGACTCCACTTTGGTGTTTTGGGGTGATAGCATACAACACGTTCATGCACAGCACACTACTCCATTAGCTAGGGTTATGTTGTGATCTTGCTGTGGTACATGATGAAGGGTCGCATACAACAGGTCCATAGATAACATGCTGTGCTCCTTTAGGTAGACCCAGTTTTGATTATGCTGTAGTGCCTGATGGGGGCGCATACATCACGCCCGTGGACAACATACATGTTCCTTTAGAAAGAGTCGTGTTTTAATCCATCCACATCCGTCCGCCACTGTCAGCAGTTATTCTGTTACCGTCCATCCACAGTTATTCTCTTACCATCCGCCACTTTCTGCAGTTATTCGCTCACCGTTCGCCACTTTCCTCAGTAAATTTACCACCTGCCACCGTCCGTAGTTATCCTGTTGACGGATTGTTACCATTCGCAAAGCTTTCCTGTGATCTGTGCCCGTCCGTGCTTGAATATTTACCGCTCGCTCGCACACCTTTCCACTGACCGTTTTTAAGTAAAACAAGAATTCGTCACAAGTTGATAATGGAACACGAATACGTTGTTGATTTTCACATCACTGTTATTAACACAGCGTTTCGCTGGTTGTTCTGAATGCAGATAAAGTTAAAAAGGTGTGCATGATTGAGACCATTGTGTTCGCTAGAATATTTTTACTATCCCATTCACTGAAAAATTGATAAATACTGGCAAAAGTATCGGGTAGCATGGAAATATGAAGCTGCCAATTTTTCAAGTCCATGAGAACGCCTTTTTTTCAGCAGACCACATCGATCCTCTCAAATGCTTTTAAAATTTACACCAATTTCCCATTGGTGTAAACATATTTGATTAACCAAACAAGTGCCTTAAACAATTTATTTTTGCTTTTACGACATTGGAATGCTTGTGAAGGAACGAAAGTCTCGCCTTCAACAAATAGCATTTGTCGCTATTCAGCGGCCCTTTTTAGAGCTACCCAACGCCATGATAATTTTTTGATGACTATTCGGGTCGATCCTCGGGGAATCTGTTTATTCGACTTGCGAAATGAGGGTCATATGACTTGTTTGTACGGCGGCATCGTTTTACTCCACCCTTTTAATGTTGCGTTTAACGTGTCCACGGTCCCATAAAATGTATGGTAGACCCGTCCACTTAAATAAATGACTACTACGAAGATAACTTTTTATCCCTCCCCCCCCCCCCCCCCCCACCAGTATATATGCCCAGGCGACAGCCACCAAATTCCATCCGTTCGATTGTCTGTCCATCCATATTTCTTGTCAACGCAATTCCTACACTTTTGATACGGTTCACGCGATCTCTTGGGGAGTAAAATTCAACTTCGCCTTTAAGAGAGAGCCTCACGAATGTGCTTCTTGGGACATATGATTTGTGATTGTTGCGGGCGGTAAATAAAACCGACCACGGGTGGTTGCGAACGGCGAGAAGAAAACCACGGAATGGAGGGCGGTAACAAAATAGCCACAAATGGTGTCAAAATAGCAGCGGACGGTAACAAATGATGTGCTGCATGATATCTAAAACAATAAACATGCAGGTACCACAGAATACCGTTATCAGACTGAGCGATAAATACCATGACAATGCCATACTTAATGTGGGCGTTTCCTTCGTCACATCTTCATGAAGCTTACATACGCAGAATGATAATGGTGCCATTTGTGATAATGGAAACCGTTTTAACCTTCCTGAGCTTCGTTTGAAATAATGGTCGAGATTGCTAAGAGCTTCCTATCTCCATTCAAACATGCGAAGACATAGAGTGTGCAGACAGGAAATGAAATATGCCGATGAAGCCTTCTGCTCTTCAAACCTATTGTAATGTGACAGCGATTAGCGAACGTCATGGACCATGAAGTTATAACGGATGGTGTATGTCATCCACATCTGTTAGGAGCATCCTTGCCCAAATGTTCCCATGGAAACGGAAAACTTGACAGACTGTATGGAAACTATGTATTGTCACAAGCTACCTAGAATTACTTTAATGTCAAAGCTACACTGTTTACTAGCATACTTATTAGCTTAGGTTATGTATATTAACTGTTTCAGGGATATATAAATTGTGCAGTGGTTTTATATCCACCTTCCCGGAAATTCTGTGATGGTTGACTGCTGAATGTCGCTTTTTACTCTTATCTCCGGAGCGACAAAACAGTTGAAAGTTAAAACTCCATGACTTTTATTGCTTATGGTAGAGCCTGTTTTTGCGACTTCCTCAACAGAGGATCATGGATAAATTCGAAATAGCTACCATGAAAAGTGATATTTTTGTAATATTTCTTCAAAATTCTTTCTTTTCTGCATAGGAAAGTGGCCAAAAACTATTTTACTTAATATCAGATTGTTATTTACTGTTTCTCAGTAGTTTTTAGGTGGAAATCACAATAATAATAAAAAATAATAAAAATGACCTGAAAATGGACCAAAAATGCCTTTTTTGATAATGATGTCACTGTTATGTCATCGTTGCGGTCATCTTGGATTTTTTTCATACATTTTCTGGTAGAGACTGCCCGAAGGGTATAGTGTGGTACGTGGTACAGCCTTCCAGCTTAAGGAATAAGAACAATATTTATGGGGGGCGGAAGTGGACCCAGGCTGCGATACACCCCAAATCGCCCAGGCCAGATAGGGTTAAGACTGTAGTGTGTGTATAATGTATTTCCATTCGTTATTTGTTCGGTGTTATCGATATGGTAGGAAAAATCATATATTAAACGGCAGTCACATCTCCTTCATCCAATTAACGCAATTATTTACATCCAATTCATATTATTATTTCAGTTGTAATCCTATGTTCTTATGTCCATACTAACGTCTTGTATGTATGGCATTTGCGACACCGACATAGGAATCGAATGTGAACATGTTGGCATAGTTTTTATGACACTTCGATTTATTATACTATGCATGTACATGTCGACTGATAGATACAATAAATATTGCTTCAATGAACTGTCAAGTTTTGGCCAAGGAGAAAAAGAGAACAGACGTTTTTCACTACTTCAAAAAAAGAAAGTTTCGATAGTATGGCTACCGGATACGCTCACAGATAAAACTTTACATAAAGAAATCAGGTCTGAATAGGGTATGGATGCTTGGACATGTCCCTTCCCGCCAAATGCACGGGGAGTGATAATACTTTTCAACAATAATTTCGACTACAACACTCATGAGGTGAGGTATTAAAGATCCTGATGGAAACTATCTGATAATAAGCCTCAGTATTCATGATGTCCCTGTGACTTCAGCAATTTTATATGACCTAATACAGACAAACAACTCGCAATCACAAAAAGCAGTCTTGCAATTATGAATGATAACGATTGTGTTGATGTGTGGGGAATCATGCACGAAGGAAAACAACGCTACACAACGTACAAATCCTAGGCAACAAGCCAGGCTAGATTTCTTCCTCTCCTTTGCCGACATTTTCAACACTGCTTCTGAATCATATATAAAGCCCGGTTACAAGACAGATCATTCATTGATCGTTATGAAAGGCAAAGTTACACACGCTGACCGAAGAAAGTCTCATTGGAAATTCAATACCTCTCGTCTGAAAGACCAAGATGATGTAAAAAAATGCGAAGAAATAAAATGGACCAACAAGGTCACAGAAGAATACGCTGTATCAATTTACAATACAGATGTCATATCGACTATAGATAGCTCATTCAGTCAATTCTGTATTCACGACGACTTACTCCTAGACGCAGCACTAATGGATATTAGATAGGAAACTATTAAATTCTCATCGCGGAAACTAAGAGAGAAAAAAGACCGGAATTGAATTAGAAGGAGAAATAGACTTAGTGGCAAAAGAGGTAGAACGGAACTTACAGACGCCAGCACTGACATTCTAACAGAATTAAGCGATAAACAAAACAAACTAGCCATAATTAGGGAAGAGAAACTAAAAGGGGCTATAACAACATCAAAGACGAAACGGGCAAATTTGGTAGAAGTATACCTTCAAGATATTGTTTAAGATTGGAGAGAAGAAATTACACCAATAAATTGATAACACTTGATTCTGGGGACGAGATAGTCGATAAAAGGGATGAACAAAAATTATATTATGGAAATCTTCATAGCAAGAAATAAAAAATACAAACATTAACGATATAAGAGAAGAGATAGGAGACGCTAGAAATACCATCACAGAAAGCAGAGAACTCGTTCAAACTAGATTACCTTATTACATATAAAGAGTCATGCATAGCTCTCAAAAATGCTAAAAACTGAAAGACCCAGGTATAGACGGTTTCTCTGTTGAATTTTTAAAGATTTTCTGGAAAGAGCTTGGATAATTTGTTCTGCGATCTATCAATATAGCTTATGCCAGGGGAGAAATATATCACGCAAACAGGGTATAATCACATGTTTACTGAAACAATTTAAAACCGAGAATCTATCTGAAATCTGGAGATCAATCACCCACAATTGGATGTGTCGAATACAAAAATCAGCCAGTATGCCGACTATAGTCGACTAACCCTTTACGGCCCCGTACATTGCGACGATCATTATAAATACTTGATACAATACAATACACAAGTGCAGTTTCATAGAAAATGGTGTTCAATTATGGATAATCTTGATAGAAATCAATATCTATCGTCACAATGGTTTCAAATAATTTTTTTTTAATAATTTACACTGTTACAGAAAATAAAGAATTAAAGTCATTACGGTTGGAAAATGTATATAGTATTGACTGATTATTTATTGTATAGGAATACGTCTTATACGATGTACTTCATAGCAGTTTATTCCTCATGATAATGCAAACGATGCGAAAACACAGAGCAATTATTTATGAATAATACCTGTTGATATATACTTTATGATATCGGTAATAGTTAGAGTAGATGTTTGCTCGTTAAAATTAGAGAATATTAATGAATACTCAGAAATTGTGTATATATGTTGATGAACTTAATAATTTAACATATGTATCTTGTAATGTAATGTAATGTATAGTAATGTATCTTATTGTATAATGCTGTATTCTCTTCTATATAGTAAATTAAAAAATATATAATGTATTTCATTCATCCTTTGAGTGAGGATGTTCATATGATCACACTGAGGATCTTGTATTATATAGTATTACCGCAGTAGTATACAAAGAGTCAATTGAGGTAATGGCGCCTCACTGCGCATGCGCGAAAGTGAATTTGACCTGAGAAATTTGCATATGACCTTTGTGACGTCACGCGTCAGCCAATCAGAAGCGAGTATTGATGTCACGTGGGGTGTGGTTGGGTGGTGGGAGGTGGGTGCAAGATGGCGGCATGTGGGTGGTGGGAGGTGGGTGCAAGATGGCGGCCTGTGGGTGGTGGGAGGTGGGTGCAAGATGGCGGCCTGTGGTTGGGTGGTGGGAGGTGGGTGCAAGATGGCGGCGTGTGGTTGGGTGGTGGGAGGTGGGTGCAAGATGGCGGCGTGTGGTTGTATGGTGGTGGGAGGTGGGTGCAAGATGGCGGCCTGTGGTTGTATGGTGGTGGGAGGTGGGTGCAAGATGGCGGCCTGTGGTTGTATGGTGGTGGGAGGTGGGTGCAAGATGGCGGCCTATGGTTGTATGGTGGTGGGAGGTGGGTGCAAGATGGCGGCCTGTGGTTGTATGGTGGTGGGAGGTGGGTGCAAGATGGCGGCCTGTGGTTGTATGGTGGTGGGAGGTGGGTGCAAGATGGCGGCCTGTGGTTGTATGGTGGTGGGAGGTGGGTGCAAGATGGCGGCCTGTGGTTGTATGGTGGTGGGAGGTGGGTGCAAGATGGCGGCCTGTGGTTGTATGGTGGTGGGAGGTGGGTGCAAGATGGCGGCCTGTGGTTGTATGGTGGTGGGAGGTGGGTGCAAGATGGCGGCCTGTGGTTGTATGGTGGTGGGAGGTGGGTGCAAGATGGCGGATTGTAGAAAAACGTATAAAAGGAGTCGATTTTTAGGGTAGGGGTGTATTCATTGCAATCTGACTTACCTGACCTGACCTGCCTGCCTGCCTCCCTGCCTGCCTGCCTGCTTGCCTATCCGCTTGTATGAGACGAAAAGCATGAGACGTGGAGAAGATTTTCCCTTGGACCCAGCAGCACCTCCGGTTGAAGTCTTGCCTGAAGACGAGCGTGTGAGGGCCATTTATCAACGACACTGGGCTACCATACGCCATTGTTTTCACCGTGACCGTCGTCTATTGGACTTGTATAACTTTCGGCTGCAGGACCTCACGTATCTGTCTACCTATGCCGAGAACATTTTCAGAGATCAGGTGACAGCGTTCAAGTTGAATATGACATTCGGGTACATTTTACGGCACAAGGAGACGGACCAGATGCGGTATTATTATCCCAGCAATAATACCTATGTGTTTGACCAGCCGTTCACGGTGACGGATGCGATTTCTCTGGAGCCACTCATCGACCAATTGACTACGTTGGATCCATTGGAATGGGCTCGGTTGCAACGCCCCAATACCCAATGGCTTGTGGAAATGGTGACTAACGTCACATTTTTCGTCACGAAAATGAGAGATCATCCTATCGGTGCTCCTGTACTACTACCCTCGTGGTTGCTTCATCGACACGGCCTGTATGCATTAACAGCAGGGATAAAGGGGCCCTACAAAGACCGGAAATGTCTGTTTCGATGTTTGGCCGTGCATCTGGACGAGTGTCACCCCAGGGCTTGTGACACAGTGGCCGATGACTATTGGGAACAGTATTTACAGCAGCAAGATTTGCATGAGCGGCACTTCCGTGGAGTGCCTTTTAAGAATTTGGATGACGTGGAAACACTGTTCGACATTAATATCTTTGTCTATCGATTACGATGCGAGGACGAGGATACATTTGTGGCTGAATTGGTTCGGCGATCAACAGAACGGTATGCTGCTACGATGAAAGTCAATGTGTTCGACGACAATGGCGTGAGTCATTTTTCGCTCATTAACAATATGAGCCAGTACGCTCAGTCTTTCAGTTGTGCCCAATGCCATCGGGTGTTTAAAAAGTCTTACAACTTACATCGCCACGAGAAAATCTGTGACAACAGTGTCAAGCGAGTATATCCGGGTGGAGTGTATCATAATGCACCTACTATTTTCCAGGAACTGGCCGATGAGGGTGTGATGATACCGGAGGCGGACCGTTATTTCCCCTTCCGGGCGTGTTACGATTTTGAGGCCCTGTTGGAGCCCATGGACATGTTTTCAGCGAAAACGCAGTGGACGCAGCGCCATATTCCTCTGAGTGTCAGTATTTCCAGCAACGTACCTGGCTATGACGCTGCACCGGTGTGTTTCGTGTCCACGGGAGATTCCCATGAGTTGATCTCCCGGATGATGGAGTATTTAGAGCAAGTCAGTGCGGCTAGTACAGAACTATTGGTGGACAAGTTCCAGCACGTACTGGACCAGCTGGATGAACGTATACCTATACCGGGTGTAGCAGACGATGAAGAGTCCGAGTCCGAGTCGGAGCCCGAGCCCCTGCAGTCGCAGCCCCTGCAGTCGCAGGATGTACCTTTACCTAAACCGTATGCGGAGAAATTGAAAGTGCGCTTCCTACAATATCTAGGTCAGTTACCGGTGCTCGGCTTCAATTCGGGGCGATACGACTTGAACATGGTGAAGGAATTTCTCTACCCTTACTTGGCCCAGTCCGATACCCTCAAGTCCGTGATCAAGAAGATCAATAATCATATGGCCCTCACTACCACATCACTGCATTTCCTGGATGTACGGAACTATTTAGCTCCTAATTGTAGCTATGATCAGTGGGTCAAGGCCTATAACTGTGCACAAACCACAGGTTACTTTCCTTACACCTATATGACGAGCCTGGACCGCTTAGAAGACACCCAGTTGCCACCCAGGGAAGCGTTTTACAATGACCTGAAAGGGGAAGCTCTGCCAGAGGACACCTACATCGAACTGCAACAAGTGTGGAACTGCCACAGCATGAAGACGTTGCGAGATTTCCTGGTGTGGTATAATAACCTAGATGTGGTTCCTTTCCTGGAAGCGGCCGAGAAAATGGTGCAACTCTTTCGTCGCCAAATGCACGTCGACATCTTCAAGGAGTGCTTGAGTTTACCGGGTCTGGCGCTTCGCCATCTTTTTCAACACTGTGCTACGTACTTCTCGCTGATACAGCAAAAAGATGCAGACATGCATGATTGTCTGAAGCAGAACATTGTGGGCGGCCCGAGTCTTATTTTCCACCGTTATCACGAGAAGGACGTCACTACTCTCCCCAGTGGAAAACCCTGTGCTAAGATCATCGGTTTCGATGCGAATGCCTTGTACCTGTGGTCCCTGGCTCAACCCATGCCCAGTGGTCATTATACACGTTGGTTGGCGGAAGATCGGCATTTTACACCGCAACGGTCACCTTACAAACATCTCGCCGACCAGTGGTTGGATTGGGAAGCCTATCGACGGGCCATTTATATACGACACCAGACCAACGCCACAGAGAAGCGGATAGGAGATCGCCGACTCCCCGTCGATGGGTTTGCCCTTGTACAAGGAACACCGACCGTTTTCCAGTTTTATGGCTGTTACTGGCACGGCCACGAATGTCATTTCAGCGCTGGACGTTTCAATGAGCGACGTGGAAAAACACCGCAAGAATTACGGGAAGAAGTGGTGGCGAACGGAGATTATGTGAAAGAGAGAGGATACCATCTGATTGAAATGTGGGAGTGTGAATTTCACACGATGTGCCAGGCCCTGCCCCATTTACGACGTTTCCTAAAAGAACGTGAGTACCCCTTGAGTCGTCGGCGACTGCTGAGTCTGCCACAGATGTTGGACGCCATTCGTTCGGGGCAGCTCTACGGCTTTGTGGAATGTGATTTGCATGTTCCCGACACTCTCAAGCCCCTCTTCGCCCAGTGTCCGCCTATCTTCAAGAACACGCTGGTGGGTCGGGCTGACATTGGAGAGACCATGGGCGCCTATGCGGAGCAACACGAGTGTTTGCCTAAACCTCGACGGATGTTGATTGGTAGTATGTGGGCCGAGAAAATCTTGCTGGGCACCCCCTTACTGCAGTGGTACATGAACCACGGTTTGGAAATTACCCAAATATATCAAGTGATACAGTACGTACCTGAGGCTTGTTTTGCGGAGAATGCCGACCTCGTGACGTCGGCCCGTCGTCAAGGTGATGAATACCCGAGTGAGGCCATCATCGGTGAATCTTGGAAGCTCACTGGCAATGGTTATTACGGAAAAACGGTAACGAACCAGGATAAGCACGTCAACGTGAACATTTGTACTACTGCCCAAGCCCGCAAAAAAGTGAATTCTCCTCTGTTTCGGTCCGTGGAGGTCATCGATGACGACACCTATGAAGTCACTTCAGCCAAGAAGACTATCCGGTACAATTTACCCCTGCAGATTGGATGTATGGTATATCAGGTGGCCAAGCTGAGGATGCTGCAGTTTCTCTATGATTTTATGGGTGTGTATTTTAATCCATCAGACTGGCAACTCATGGAGATGGATACCGACTCGGCCTACATGGCCGTCTCTAATGCAGATTGGGAGTCCCTGGTGAAACCGGAGTTACGTACCCAGTATGAAGCGGAACGGGACCAGTGGCTACCTCGACGTGACCATTACCAGTACGATAAGCGTACGCCGGGCCTGTTCAAGCTGGAGTGGAGTGGGGATGCTATGATTGCTCTCTCCTCCAAGACGTATTACTGTTACGGAGGAGACGGAGAGGAAAATAAGTTTAGCTGCAAAGGGGTGAGCCGGCGCGATCCCAACATCGACAAAGCCTTGTACTTGAACGTGCTGCAAAGCCAGGCCAGTGCGAGTGGTACTAACCGAGGATTTCGGGTGGTGGATCACCAGATGCGGACGTACATTCAGCAACGAGACGCCTTTACTTTCTTTTACCCCAAACGAAAAGTGTTGGCCGACGGTGTGAGCACCACTTACTTGGACTTGTAAAAACAATGTCGAACTATAACTGTTGATACACAAATGTAAAAGTCAGGATGGCCGAGTGGTCTAAGGCGCCGGTATTAAGTGCTGGTCGGCGATTGCTGTCGTAGGTTCGAATCCTACTCCTGACAGAATTTTTTGTACCACTTGTATATACATACCACTACTATTCTATGTGTACCCTGTATTCTATTTGTATATATAGTCTAACCCATTCTTGTTGACTTAAATAAAAAAAAAGTCAAAACCCATCATTGTGTTCTTTCATCTTTTCTTCAACAGAACGTCAGAACAACAACGTCATAACAATAACAATAAACAAGTGGCCTGCGCGCACGCAGTACATTTTTTAAGTTAACCAGAGAAATGGAGCATGCACATTAAAACGAGAGGCCGTCCAGTCATAGACGAGGACATCACGGTCTTCGGCTTGACAATAATCATCAAACATGTGTACGATAGTGGGCATAGAATGTCCTCTACTCCGGTGAGTGAGATAAAACACACAGTACTGTCCGCACACACTACTCAAGGGTCCTTGTAATCTTTGAGTATTCCAACGCCACTCTGTAGTAGAGACGTCCATGAATTTCACCAAATCGGCATGTAGGGGTGCAAGTCCGTAGGAATCAAAGTATTCGCCTTGGCCTAGGGTGTCCACGTACACAGCTATCCAATGTTCACCGGGTCGACTCCTCGTGTCTGTATTCAGGATGTAGGCTGCTGGGGTGGTGGAGTGGGTGGGAAACACATTGCGTGGAAACACACCTCGAAAGGGGATCTTCGGATCACGCTGGAGTATGCCCATCAGCTGCTCTGTATCCATGATGATGACTCTTAGCTGGCGTAGTCACACAGCACGTTTCTTTGCTGATCCACGCTGATGACGTTATCAAACTCGGCGTAGCAAATCACGTTAATGGTGTGGGTTAGAGCGGTGGCGAAACGCAGTTCCAACCGTAGGTTTCCTTTCTTCAGCAAAGCCAGTTGATGATCGTGTTCCAAGGTGGGGGTGAGGTCAAAGGCGAACAATGTGTACCCACGGGTAAAGTCGTCTCGAGTGATGGTATTGCCTTCGTCCTGGTTGTTTTGTCCTGTGGCTGTAAACAGGTTCAGGTAGGTCCGCACATAGTTTTTGTTAAGAAAGTCCGGTTGTAATGGACGGGCTGGAATTTGATGGCCGGCCACGTGCAGTGTCACAAAGTTGATGTTGAAATGCTCAAATTTGAACGGATTCTCAGCCCAATTTCCATTGAAAGCGGTGTTGGTCACACACGCCAGGGTAAGACGTTTAGGCAGATCCCCTAGAAATAAATTTTCACGGTTGGCCATCATCGTACCTGCTGGCACAGAGAACACCTTGGTCTGTACGCGTCGGATGGGGTACTGGGCTGGTTTTTTCGATAAGGCTTCCATGTGACTCAGCAACACGCCCTGTTGCAAATCTACCGTACGGACAAACAGGGCTGCATCTTCAATGACGATGTTGTAATTGACACCCCCGACTCCACCGGCCATTAAGGCGAACGCGGGTAAGGAACGGATCAACTTGATCTTGATGGATACTCCGTTCATCATGTAGCGGTCTTGCAGGAACAGATCGGCGTGCAGTCGTCCCATCATATCGATGGACTTGCTTTGGGCTGCCATTCTTTTGCGTACGACGAATCCATTATTGGCACCGAGTATGTTGTTGAAGAGTCCGGGTGTATCCTTGAAGTACAGCTGAGCTTGTAAGTGTGATTTTTTGGCATCACTGCCGTACGACAACAGCGTCTCCATGTAGGCTCGGTACGGGTACGTATTGGTGGACGTACTGATGAGTTTATCGTTCAGACCTATATCCACCTGTTGGAACAAGGAGTGCAGCCAAAGATTCACCGGGCCTACTACCGCATCGTCCGCTATGGGCGTCGCGTCGTTGTTCACTATTTTGGCTTTCACGTACAAGTACGTGTGGGCTAAATCCAGGTAGGCCGTATCTTTGTTTTCAATGGTAAATTCCACGGGGCCCACCCCCGTCAGGCTAGATAGGGGTCGATGTTCTACCCAACGTCCTTCGGCTACACTGGTTTGGGTGGGTGGAATAGTCCACAAATCCAATTCACTGTTGGTAGACGGACACGACTCGGAGTGAATGAATGCCATTATGCGAAGATGTCTCTCCTACTACTACTTCTCTTCTTTTTCTTGTTCGTCCTGGGCTTAGTCCTCCTCTGGGGTGTGCGTCGTCGGTGTGTTGGACGTTGAATGAATCTTGGGTGTGTCGGCCTTTGTCTTTTAAGGGCTTTGGCGATCAAGACGCCGCCGGCTTCTTTAGCCCGTCGTTTGAAGGCTTGTCGGGGTGCTGTGCCTCCCATCACATCACCGGCCACGCGCAATCCACTGCGTACCGCTTGTTTCCCCACCGCTTTCACACCCCGTGTCACCAAGGGTAAAAACGTTTTCACAATGCTGCCCAGTATGTTCCCCAATCCGTGACCTCGTTGCATGCGTGCACCGCTAAACATGGGCAAGCTTCCTCCCGTTTGTTTCTTGTAGTAGTCGGCATAGCTGGGCGTATGGCACTGGTAAGGCACGTACATTATACGAAGTGAGGAGAGCGGACTTGTCGGAAATGAAGTGTCAGCACCACTTTTCCTCGTTCGAATGCGATCGGGCGTCCCGTGTCATCTCTTATATCCACCGTGATCGTGTTGATATCGGTATGTCGTACGGGCAGGTACATTATATGGTTGAAACTCTGGTTGACTTGATCGCCATACGTCTTGCTAATGGGCACCACCCGTAACAGAGGTGTGTTCACATCACCCACAATATGGCTGTCCACTGCGTCCGAGTAGACGTACAGTCCGTACATACCTACTTTCATATCCATCAAACTGGTACCGTTTTCAATGGTGGGACCCGTGTAGACGCGCTCAGGCAGCCTTAACATTTGCTGTAGTTTAGGACTGAGTTTCACAGCCACGTTAGGGCTCAGCATGATAGAGCTCTTGTCGTTGTGTACGTTGACATCGAAGAACACGTTTTTCTTGAAGCGAAAGGCTATCAGGCGTGTTGCACTATCCGTGCTCGCCTTTAGAGCCTTGTACTCCAACAAGTCCATCAGACCCTGACTGAACTTCTGGGGCGTATCGCATTGGCCTTGGGGGAGAGTCAGTCTGTAGATTTTACCTTGGTAGGTCACTTCGTACCATACTTCTCCGTCTTGTACGTTGTACCATGAGTAAGGGTATTGAATATCCACCAGTCCACATTCCCATCGTCCAGGTAAATGTAACGGTTGGGGTAATTGAGTGACATACTTGGTCAAGGTGTTGTCAGGAAACACGTCGAGTGAGCTATTACTGGGCAACGTCAGGTAAAACATGACGACTGAGTTGTTCTGGCTTCTGCACCGGGTTTTTATAGGAGTTATTAGTAGGGTGCCCTTAGTAGGGTGCCCTTAGTAAGGTTCCCAGGCCTTGGGCGCCTTACCTGGGCGTTGTGATCGTCGCGGTGACTTAGATCGTGAGGTACGTCCCCGTCGTCGTCGTTGTTGTGGTGTTTTGGGCGGTGACATGGGGGCCCAAGAGGCAGAGGGGGGTGGTGGTGGTTGATGTCGGGTCGATTGCTGCATAAAGGCCCAACGGTTAGGATTCCCTACCAATTCTTGAGGGATGTGCGTGTCTTTTAATCCCTGAGCAAAGACTTCCCAGCCCGGTGGATTAGAGTGTTTGCGAGAACGGACCATATCGTTGATCAAATCGGTCATATGAGACCCCGGCACCACTTTGTTTCGAATCAGCAGTTTTCCTTCCGCGTTCCAACTCATATCGGCATTCTGTTTCACCCGATCCAACAATAAACGGGCCTTGGTCTTGAAGGCTTTAGGCACACTGGTCAACACTTCCTCTTCCAGCTCAGGTGAAGGGGGTGACGGGGATGTGAGAGTAGACGTTGTGGTGGGTAGTTGTGGTGGTGTACTACTAGTACTAGTACTACTACTCCCACTCCCTCTATATTGATCCATAAACGTCTGGTACCGGTTCAGCGTATGATGGTAGAGTTGAATTTTCTCGTGATCGGGGAGTCGACGTTGCAGTATACTATTCATCTCTTCATCCAGAGACTGGAGTTGTTGCACTGTGGCCGGTACGGGATAGGGTGATTGCAAACTCTGTAACAGTCGAGGTTCGACCAGCATCATTTTTTTCGTATGTTCCATGATGACGTTTTTTAGCGTCCCAAGATGGAGCCTAGTAACGGTCCCAGTACAGTAGCGGCTAAGGGAGCGAGGAGTGCGCCGAGAAATCCACCTCGCTGTAACACCTGTTTCTTTTTCTTCACACTGCCCGTCTTCTTCACCAACGTTCAGAGACCCGCCTTGTGCCGTTGCAATTTCCCTTTCTGCAGAGGACTGAGTGGAACATTGCCTTTTAACACATTATGGGCCACTTCACACAAACACCGTACCAAGTCCGCATCCGCTCCGCGCACCAGGGCCCGGCCCACCTCCGGTGGCGCGCTGCGTAATACGCGCAGGGCCGGCGCGTGCTTGCGTATCCGTGCAGACATGATGATGAATGACGGCTAGAGTGCGTTGTCTTCTTCTTTTATCTTCTTTTATTTCTTTACTCATTTGGGTGTGTACACCGTCTGCACCTCGCTGGGAAAAATGAGGGTACGCAATCGAAGGGTGGAGGGCGTGTCTTGTTTCAAGTCGATGAGTAGATACCCGTGAGCGGGTTGGGTAGCATCTTCAAAGGCTTCTCGTACAAAGGCCGTGTTTTTAGGGTACATCTGTTGGGCTAGGTGCGTAATTTGGGAAGCGTCTCTGGGGTTTTTGAATAACACCACATACTGAGCATTCAAACTAATGTTCCTGTGCTCTTTGTTCTTACTGAAGAGATTCTGCACGATGTAGATGATGCTCAACCGACGATGATGGCTTCCTTTGGTAAAGAGACGGGTGATTCGACTGTCCGTTTCCGTCATGAGATCGTCCACCACCACCAAGGTGTCTTGGGGTGTATCCTCAGGGGGTAAGCCTTCCACTAAGGTGAGTCCCGGGACACGTGCCAGTTCCTCGTACGCGGGTTGCCAAGCTCCATAACACCACAGGATGCGAGCTAGAGGCGGTGAAATGAGGGCTGACCCGTGTTGGATCAGACGTTGAACGAAGTGTGTTTTTCCCGACCCTGTCGGTCCAGCGATGAGACACGTGAAAGGATGCTGCCACCGAGGATCCATAGTTTTTTTTATTTTATTATTTTTTTTATTTGGTGATTTGCGCTCGACGGTTAGAAGCCCACCACCGTTGTCGGGGATACCACCGGGGATCGTAGTCCAATGGACACCGTTGTCGTGGTAAACGTTGTGATTCACGGGGATCCACTGCAAATATGTTTAGCAGCGTGGTGGTGTTGGTGGTACTAGGTGTTGGTGGTGGTGATGGGTTGGAAGGATCGTCGCTTCTCAGGGATGACGGCGGAGGATGACGTGGAGTCGTGGTAGGAGTACGGGGCGTGGTCGTGGTCGTCGTCGTGGATGGCTGGATGTAGCGGGCAAAGGGTAACGTGGTGGTGATGGCTGGAGTAGACGGTGTGGACGGCGGTGTGGTAGACGTCTGGGTTGATACGTGGCGAACCCTTGACGTCTTGGCTGGCGTAGGCAGCGTCGTCGTCGTGGTCGAAGTGGTGGATGACTGAGATGTGGAACGCAGGGTGTTCAAACAGGATATCACGGTCGTCAAATCGTAGAACACGCCTGTAAATAACGTACCCAGAACCACTACTAGACACACTATAGTACCCACTTGTGCTTTTCGAGTTCGTAATAGTAAGGGTAGACGTGTACTATCCATGGTACAATCCTACACTGAAGGCTGGTGGTGATAGGGGTTAGAATTTATAGACGTTTCATGTCACGGCCGGACACCCAGGAATTAAACGAACGAGGCCATCCTTGCCATTTGACGAGATGATAGGGAATGCCACGTCGATGTTCCGTTTTCAAAATCTTTTCCACCGTGTAGTAGTCTTTCGGTGTTTTCACTATGGGTTGTAATTCTGCCTCGTAAAACGTGCCTTGCAGTCTCTCTCCTTGTAGATCTTCCAGTTGATAGACGTGTGGCTGTCGAGGTTTATGGCGAACGATGACAAAGTGCTCGTCACTCCAGTTGGGCAAGTAACTTTTCTCAAATTGGCCTTTCACTTTACTGATCCGTACCACATCTCCACGTTTGTAACGGGGTGCCGTGAGTGATGGACTGGATGAGTACAGCGTAGCACGCACTTGATGTTCGTTGCGTTCTGTCACATCACGGGGAGCTCGCTGGATACTGCGATGATAGGCGCGATTGTACCCTTGCACCAGTTGAGGTAGTACATCGATGTACCGTCGGGTGTTTTGGGCGGTAAAATACTTGTACATTCGGCCTTTCAAGGTACGATTGAAGCGTTCCACCACAGAAGCTTTCGTCTCGTTGTACGTATGAAAGAAAAATACCTTCTGTTTCTTAAGAAAGGCTTGAAAGGGTCGGTTGAGAAATTCTGTGCCTTCATCCGTTTGTAAATAAAGAGGTTTGCGCCCCGTCTTGAAAATCTGCTGGAACGCTCCTATTAGATTCTCTCCTGTTTTGGTGCGAATGGGTAGTACCCAGGCATACTTGGATAAAATATCGATACAGGTCAATATGTACCGATGTCCATCATTGTGAGGTGCAAATCGACTCATGTCCACTAAATCCGCCTGCCATTGCGCGTCTATACCTCCTACGATCACGCGGTTACGGCGAAAATGTCGTCGAGCTGCTCGATGTAAACTATAAGTGTCTTGGGTTTTTAACCAGTCTCGAACTTCAGTTCGACTGATGCCTTGAGAATGGGCAGCTCGAGACAGCGCTCCCACAGCGCTATACGCGGCTGGACTGGTAGGGCTGTAATACAAATCGGTTAACACCTTGTTAATCACTGTAGACTCCTTTTTTCCCTTTCGGGACCGCTTCATCACGGGCTTCTTCTTACCCCTCATCGTTCTGGGTCGCCGTCATGTGTGTGGGTCGCTTCATCAGGTGACACTGTCACTCTAGCCTCTGTGCATTCTATAGATATAGTACTTTCCCCGGCTGTATCATCGGATTCATCATAATGTTGTTGTTTTTCATAAGGTTCAGCCAGCGCGTCTTCCATAGCACGAGCCCACGCCAATTGGTCTGGTGATCGGTCGTCCGGTGTAAACAACTGGTCCACAATAGGCACTATTTTCTCCAAGGCTGACCACAGAGAGGGAGTTAGGATGAAACTTCGCGTAGGATCTTGGTAGCGGCCCACACGTGGGAAGAGGGCGGTACGGTATACGTAGATGGCATTGTCCATGTGGATGAGGTGTCCGTCCAACTCTCCGTTCAACACCCGTTTAAATTTAGTCCAGCCATCACGCTGTAGTGTCACCGTATTCGATAAAGTCTCAGCGCGCGCCCAGCAAATAGCTCCACAATCTTCCACCAGGGTGACTTTATCTTCATAGACGTATAACCCCACCTGGTAAGGTGTAAGAGGCAGGATGGCTCGTAGTGACATGCTTGCTGTAAATGTCGAACGGAGAATGACACACACTCTGTCTCATCCCTCGTATTTATAGGGTCAGGTACTATTCTGTGAGAGGCGGCTCCTGTGGAGAGAGTACTTTATCCACCATGGGCACTACTTGTTGCAAAGCCGTCCATAGATCGGGGTCCAGAGTAAATCCCCCTCGCTTGAGACACAGAAGTCGAGCAAAATAGGGTCCGCGGAAAATGTACACATCGTCACACAGGTGAATGCTATCTCCGTCGAGATCACCGCATAACACACGTTTCAAGGTAATCCAGCCTTCCGGGGATAAAGAGACACGGGCGGGTTCAGACGTACACCAACATCGGCTATCATCATCGATCAGCTCCACGCGTTGGGGATATAATTATAGCGTACAATCCGGTGTGAGAGTACGGGTAGCTAGAGAATTGGCCTCAGGATAGAGTACGTCATGGACCTCGGTGATAATAGCTTTCAGCGCCTGCCATAATGCCGGCCGAAGTAGGATAGCGGCACCCCCACACTGTGCTAGCCGGGGGAAAAAAGAATTATCTCTACCACTCCGCAGGTACACACCGAGTCCCACATGCATAAAATCCACTTCGGGCTCTTTTCCCTGTAACAACCGTGTCAATAGAGTCCAGCCTGGTAGGTTTAAAGATAACTTCACTTCTATAGGATGTTCTACGATGAGCTGCAATTCATGATCATACACGATGAGAATCACATCAGACGTCAGTTGAAAGAAAGCGAGCTCCTTTCCGTGTGCTGCCATAATGGTGAATGATAAAAATACCGGCCAGGCAAAATATATATATACCGATTCTTGCTAATTTCATCGTAATAAAAAAATTCGTACCTTGTTCTAGAAAATAATTAAATTGACAATGCAATTTTTGTAGGCGGACCAAGAGTGCATAAATTGATATTCTTGAGTAATTAACATGATAAAATAAAATAATATCATTGCTGGGATATAATATGAAGTCATCATAATTACCAGAACAATCAATAGTGCTCTGAGATATCAAAACCCTATACTTGGAAAGCCATACTATATAATGTAATAAATGCTATACGTACGTGAAGGTACTTTTTTGATGCTAAACTGTGTGAATGGTCCTTTTGACACAGCTTATAAATTTAAGGAAACGTTAATTCAATGAAACAATTAATGAAATATGTAGCCAACATCCTTTTCATGCTTCTACCTCAATAAAACAATGTAATTCATACGACAAACACATTTAATAAAATTACGAAATAGCATTAATTGGAACAAATCTGCTTTCTGTCAAAACAGAGTTGCGTCCCATTTTTTGCACCAAAATTGAATCGGAACTGCGCACGTTGTTTTTCTTGCAGTGAAACGAAGGGTATGTTTTAATAATTTTCTAGAGTTCTCTTTCGATAAACCCACTGGAATTTTTACCGAGCTATTATAAGGCTGTAAGCCGTAGTCTTCATGTATTTTTAGCCAGGAAAACCAATTTATTTGCATTGTACCGGATTTTTCACACTACCGGACTTTAACATTAGGCGTGTAAAAATCGCTAAATTCATTAAAATAACGACATAGTCGAGCGCTAGGCGGCTAAATTTTTTAAATACTACACCATAACTTGCCTGAGTTCAATTGGAAATAAAATTTATAAGTGCACTGGCATTTATTGTAAAATTACAGCCTTTTATAATTGAGAAAGAAACACACACCGATTTTCTAAGCGTAACACAGCTTTGGCCATTTCACCGACGTCCGCGCTTTTGTTATATATAGCTACCGGCCCGCTTCATAGGCCCATTGCAAAATTTTTTCACTGCCATAGATGACAATATATCAGAAGAAAAATGAGCCAAGCAAAGATGTCAACCACCACCAAGGAGCAAAAGAAGAGAGTACCATCGAAGCTATCAAGAAGAAAGAAGAGAGCCATGGTAAAAGAAATCAAAGAATTCTGGATGAGGGAATTCACGGGCTGGAGCGCGATGCTCACCAATGACACGGAAGGACAAGGGGTCCTGGGCACAGCAAATAATGTTCGGGCGTTACTGAACGCAGCAAGAACCACCATCAGCGAGGAGGGGTGGTTCGATTTATTACAACGGACGATGGGCGAAGAAATGTACCCCACCCCTCCTCCGCTACTGGCGCCCAAGCCATCACCACCACAAGAAGAGACACCGGCAACAGCGCCCCAGCCATCACCACCACAAGAGTCACCGGCAACAGCGCCCTTTCCCCTCGAAGACCTGCCCTCCATCGTGTATGAAAAACCTCCACCCACCATAGCCGCTGCCATTTTCTTAGATGGGATGCCCATCAGCCCCGAGGTAGATGACGAAGTTCAACATCTGTATACTGTGAGTCCCTACCGCTATTTCTCGGTGAGCGACATGAGTACGGGGGAGTAGACAGGAAAACTCCCCTGCTGAAGAAAACAGCATAACAAATTGATCCTAACCGCCCTTATCAGGGCGACCCAATGCTTCGAAAGAGGAAGCTTCTAATAATTTGGCACAAATTTCAAAGCACACATCCCCACATTACCCCTGTTTTATTTTATTAGCAAACTGCATCACCAAAAAAAAACAACCCCTGCCCAAATATTAACAGTCCTTGTGAGGACTAATCTCTCTCTTATAAACACAGGTTTAATTTTTTCTCTCTCCCAGTAATTAATTAATTAATAATACAGTCCGAATAACGGACTGACATTTATTTTTTATTTTGATAGGGAGTTATAACAGCCCGAATGATAACGGGACTGGCAATTTAATTTATTTTTTATTTTGATAGGGAGTTATAACAGCCCGAATGATAACGGGACTGACAATTTATTTGAACCAGGACAGGATATATATGTGTGTGTGTGGGAATCTGATGTTAATGTGCATTTTTTAGAAGTTTTCCCTTCCGGAAAAATAAGGTGGTTTTAAAAAAAACCTTTTTAGATATGTAATAAGCCATTACATCGTTGACAGGGCCTGTTGACGTTGTCTTCTGTCAGTACATACGGGACATGTCAAAGGAATCAATTGACACACTCGGGGTTTATTAGCCTGGGCGCACGTTGGTATTTGCGCGTATCGATGAATACAAGTTTCGCATAAGGCTTGGTGTCCGCAGGGATGAATAGCATATTTCGCAAATTGGTTAGTGCATTCCACGCAGGATAAATATAAGGCTGCCTGACGTTCTGTGTTGCACCCCAGTGTTGTTGTTGCTATTGCCCAAGCGTAGCACATCTCGTCTTGATTTTCTTTTTGGCTTATTTTCCGGGTATTCTCTCTTATTCTCTTTGTTCTGAAATCTTTCCTGTTTTTTCTCTCCTGTTGTCGATTCCTATTGATTCTGACATCTTTCCTGTTTTTTCTCGCGTCTGCCCTCTTTGTTCTTCTTAAGTCTTTCGTCTCTCTTTTTCTTGAGTCTTTCTTTTTTTGGAGTACTGTAGTCTTCTCCTCCGCATCTTGTCCTTCTTCTGTATGGGTTCCATCTGTATGGGTTCCATCTGTATCGGTTCCATCTGTAGCGGTTCCATCTGTATGGGTTCCATCTTTTTCTTTAGCTTGAGGGCTTTGTGGTTTCAACATCGTTTCTAACATCTGGTCTATGTCGTCAAAACATTGGTATTCGTCTGGGGTAACATCCGGTGTGGCTGCTAGGGCGAAGAAGTTACTAAGCTGCGATGTTTCTGGGGGGTCTTCACATTGAGGTGTGGTTGGTGGAGGGTAGTTCCGGGGTTGAGGTGGTGGAAATAAGTCTTTCATTATATCATCTAACCAAGGTTCGTCATGTACCATATTAATAATATTGCCAAGCAGTTGTACTTCATTGTCATCATTTGGGATGATGTCTGGTATATCAATATCCATGAGTGGCTCCATGACTGGGCACTGAGGCTAATTGTGAATGACTGAAAAAAAATACTGCGCACTATTTATAGTGTAAAAAGCACGGACCGTAGCGAAAGCACTCTAGCTGTGTCGTCTGCTACGCTCAACAAAAATATATTTGTGTTTCTTTTCCAATTATAAACGGCTGTGATTTTGCAATAAATCAGTGCACGTATAAATTTTATTTCCAATTGAACTCAGGCAAGTTATGGTGTAGTATTTAAAAAATTTTAGCCGCCTAGCGCTAGACTATGCCGTTATTTTTAATGAATTTAGCGATTTTTTACACCAAAAAATTTTAGCAGATACCACCAATGTCAGTGCACGTATAAATTTTATTTCCAATTGAAGTCAGGCAAGTTATGGTGTAGTATTTAAAAAAATTTTAGCCGCCTAGCGCTAGACTATGCCGTTATTTTTAATGAATTTAGCGATTTTTTACACCAAAAAATTTTAGCAGATACCACCATATTGCACTGACTGACACCGGCCGCCATCTTGCACCCACCTCCCACCACCCAACCACGCCGCCATTTTGCACCCACCTCCCACCACACATGCCGCCATCTTGCACCCACCTCCCACCACCCACAGCCGACTAGACTATAAATAACGTGTAGTATATTGACATTTATTCACAAATACAATCATGAGTACAAGAAGACGACCACTGTTCACCCACCACCCCCCTAGAGATCCTAGAAATGCTGCTACAGAACACAGAGAGATGATTAGCAGTGAAGAGGATGGTGGAATAACCATAATTACAAGCTTTCAGCGGGTTATTGAAGACGAAGCCATGATAAGACGAAGTACAGAAGAACTGGAACAACTCCGGCGAGATGTAATGGCAGAAGAAGATGGACGGTTGCAAAGGCTAAGTCAAGAACAAGACCAAGAAATTAGCAGGATGGTGGTCATAGAAGAAGAAACCGACGACGATATAACTGATGGGGAAGACGGACAAGACCTTGCATGGTTAAATAGCAATAGACCTGCAACAACGTCGCCTTCCGAAACTCCGATTATAACGACTTCGGCTGAAGACCTTGCATGGTTAAATAGCAATAGACTTGCAACAACGTCGCCTGCCGAAACTCCGATTATAACGACTTTCGGCTGCCGAAACACCACCACAACCATGCTCTTGGGGCGAAGCCGAGGTAACCCGCCTCAACGAACGGATTAACGGGGTGCGGGAAGACATGAATGTAATGGAGGCGGAGATTTCAAAACAGAACAAACAACTACATAAAGAAGAAAAAATATCAAGGTGTAGTGTCTGTACAGACGAAGAGAGCAAGTACGCTGTATTGCCGTGTGGGCATTTATGCATCTGTAAAGATTGTTGGGTCACGCTAACGTGTATAGGAGACATGTGCCACTGCGTTGAAGCAGGCGAAAACCATTTAAAAATCAAGTGTCCAATCTGCAGGAAGCATGTGGGTGGAATAAAAAGAATCTACCGCTCATAAAACAAGTGTCGTAATACTTTCAAAGGCCCTTTTCAGGGCCACCCCATCTTTCCGGAAGTGGAAACTTCTATCAAAACAGCACAAAAATTAACACCAACGCCCATCATCCTCTCCCCAAAGAAAAATTTTTTTAAATTTTTTTTACAATTTTTTTGAAATTATTGAAAAAAATGGGGGAGAGGGAGGGGAGGGGGGAAGGTTGGTGGAATAGCCAAAAAAAAATTTATTTTTTTTATTTTAAAAAAAAGGAAAAAAAGATTCATGGAGCCAAAAAAATCTTTTTCATTTTCTATGTTTTTTTTACAATTAAAAAAGGGTTTGAAAAAAGGGGTAACGGGGGGAGGAGGGGAGAGGGGGGGAGGGTTGATGGAACAGCAAAAAAAATTTTTTTTTGGGGGGAAATGGGGTCGAGTGAGGTATCAAATTGAAGCTTAGGTGAAGGGGTATCTAATGGGCTGGGTGTGGGGTTGACATATCGGCCTTCTGCGCATGCGCGGCGGCCGAAGGGTATGTAAATAGCCTTTTTGGAGCTAGGGAAGCCCCTAATGGACCAATGGGGTCGAGTGAGGTATCGATGTGAAGCATTCATGAAGGGGCATCTAATGGGCTGGGTGTGGGGTTAAATTAGGGTGATTCTGCGCATGCGCGGTGGCCGAAGGGTATGAAAATAGACGTTTTGGCATCTAGGGAAGCCCCTAATGAACCAATGGGGTGGAGTGAGGTATCGATGTGAAGCATTCGTGAAGGGGCATCTGATGGGCTGGGTGTGGGGTTAAATTAGGGTCATTCTGCGCATGCGCGGTGGCCGAAGGGTCCAATGAACACTAACAAGCATTTTTTAATTTTCTACTATTTTTATTAACACAAATAGAATGAACGTGTTCACAAGGTATTGAATTTTAATACAATTATATATGAGTATTGAATTTTTTAATACAATTAACAGTAAAAAACTATGAATTTTTAATACAATTATACGCTCTCAAGCCACTTCAATAAATGTGTGTAGGAATACGGTAAAATGTTTTTCAACACTTGTTCTGATTGTTCAATAGTTCGCCAACAAGACTTGTTTGAATTCATCATCGTCTTTCCGTCCCTGGTGCACGTAGATGTACGTAATAATCTCTTCACGTGGAATTTTGGGAGGGCAGGCAGCTTCCACTGCCAGGGCAATTTGCGTCTCGGTCACGGCCTGTAGTGCTTCAGTGATCACTGCGTATGAGGGTACACTAGTGTCCTGTGGAATTTGAGGTCTGATCAGATCCAGGACTGTGTCGATGTACTTCTTATAAATATAGTGAGACACCTGGTAGGCCAGAGCTTGACGAATTGTACTTGCGAGACTCTGCAACTTCCGCCAGGCCGTTAATTTCAAGGTAACACCCTGAGGACAAGCAACAAGCTCTTGCGTATCTAACCGCATTCTCCATTTACGAATATGCACCAGGAGCTGATCGTTGTAATAGGCACAGCTCACAAAGATGTCGTCACCCACATGAAATTTCGCTTCGTCACTCCCCTGATCGCGAATAACCGCATCGATGGCGTAATCAAGGGTCTCCAGTTTTTGTCAGGTGTCTAAGGTCATGGCAATATGCTTACCGGGTCTGTCGTTAAAGCCCGCTGCATTAAAATGCACTTCTTCGTCTTTCACACTCACAGTTAAATAAGCTGAGAGCTCCCAAATGTCCGTGTGGGCTGCCTGGTAGGCTTGCTGGATAAGGTTATTGATCTCCTGGACAGACATAGGAAGTTCTACCTCTTGTTTCACAGGCACTTGCTGGGGTACTACTGGCTCCCCAATCACTGACTCAGGTATTTCTAACGGTGTTAGTCGAGGGCGTTTGGGTCGTCCAGCGCGTTTGGCA